>CM053035.1:58153120-58181558 GCA_028564925.1 Lithobates sylvaticus
CTCCAGCAGGAAGCTAGGGACATTGCTAAAACATGGAGCCCATTTGCCAATGTAGGATTTGAGCTTGGAGGTATATTTTTATGGTTAAAAGACATTGTCCTTGTTATGGTATTTATCCTTGCTCTGATTCTTTACCTCTGTTTTAAATGTTGCACTTACATAATTGCGCACCTTCGATCTCCTGATGATAAGGTTCCATCTCACATGACATACATGAAGAGTCATCAGGCAATCTATGCCACAGCCCCAAAGAAGTATTAAAGCACAACATAGAATGTAGAGATCATCTTATATGATCTAAGAGGGGATTGAAGGGATATTTAGTTTAACTACTTCTTTGTATTATAGTCAGCTTCCATTTTGTGTGTCTCTAACATCCATTTTGTGAAATATGCTCAAGACTTGCTAATGTAGTTTCGTTTTCCATAATACTGTAATCTTCTTGTTGAGTTTCATTTCTCGTAAAGCACGTGATATTTTAGAAATAATTAGTTTCACTGTGGGCGTCAGACTGTACTTGTGCGTCTCTGTATATGATTGGATAATCTGTTAAAGGGCGGTACTTTCTGAAAAGCCCTCTTATATCGACACCCAAGAATAAAGATTAGATTTGCTCGGAGAGAAACCTGCTGTGTATATGTTTCTTTATCTCAAAGGGCAAATCTCCCAGATCTGGTATCGGATGTAACGGTAAACCAAAGCAGACAAATACCCCTAATCTTGATTTATTACCCTTTCACTGGTCACCACAACAGGTGAGTGTGGGAGAACACAGCTACTGGTAAGCTAATCCATGTATGGCTGCCTCATTTCCAACACCCCATTTTTGTTTGTTTGTGGTTTTTAGGTGACGTGGATGTTGTGGAAGAAAAATCGCACTTTACCACAGAGAGTGCCCACGTACTCATCGGAGAGATAATGGTCTGCAATAGAGATCTAGATTACATAAAGCAAAACATCAATGATGTTCAACAAAAATTGAAGAACATCATTGATGTTTTAGGAAAAATATGAAAACGCACCAAGTAATTAACACACATTTGTGCCAGCTTCTGAACACATTTGCAACCTAAAAACTGTGTGAAATTTGGAACATGCACACATTGTGTCCACATGTGCTAGCTCCCATCATGGTGGATGAATGGCAACGTTTTTTTTGGGGTGCAAACACTTTACGAACTACGAAAGTGGTTGTGGTGAAGGGGTTGCACCCCCAAAAAACGTCCATTCATCCCCATGATGGAAAATGGCACTTTTGAAGCTTCAAGGCATGTGTTTTACCATCTAATGACCATTTTCAGACCCAAATTGTGTGCATGTTCTAAATTTCCACTTTCCGGGGGTGACCCCCCCATGTGATGAAGGCAAGATCAAACACACTTTGAACATATAGTCATGTCTGATCTTGTCTTCACTTTACAAAGTTGAACTTTCCTAGTTCATAGGTTCTGTTTTGCTCCATGCCTGGTTTTACCAATTGCGGAATGTTTGTAAACAATGTTGTAAATAACCAAGATGTTGTCAGTTTTTGGCGTGAAGATTGTAAATGCACTTGTGAAGGTTTTCCTAGTAAACTTTTTTATTTTTCTAAATGTGTGGCTTCCTTATTTAAAAAACACAATGCATTATGTATGTAAAATGTAAAGGATATGGGGGGCAATGGGTGTTATTTACTAAAGGCAAATCCACTTTGCACTGCAATTGTCTTGCCCAGGGAACTTTTTCAATGCACTTGTAGAGCATAGCGGATTTGACTTATGTAAATGACACCCACAGTGCTTTGTACGAAAACACGGAGCCCAGCATTTTTCAGACCTGGTGATGAAAAGGAGTATTTTGGGTGTCAGTTATGCAGGACAAACCTTCTCTAGACCAAAGATTAGGTAGCAAACACACAACATGAGAATAATCTTTTTGGGAAGAAGAGACTGTTACCTCCTTTTGCCCAGAAAGTGCATTCCCACTGTCGAAGGCAAAGGGAAAAAATGTCAAGGTAAAATAAGCTAAAAACAAGACTGAAATGACAAGAAATCATAGGTTGGTTCAAATATCAGATTTATTAAAAAATGCCTCTCACACATCGTCAGGCAGAGCAATGCCCCCCTACCCACAAAGTACTCCATATATTGGTCGCGGACCACGCGGGCATTTAGAGGGGGCAAGCCTGGACGTGCCACTCGAAGGGCTGTGAGGTCCGCATTTGGAGGGCCCTCCACATCTGGGCCAACGGGCACCACATAGTTCCTGTTATGTCTTTTGAGGAAGTTGTGCAATATGCAACAGGCAAGAACTATGTGGTTCAGTTTGTATTCCGCCAAGTTAAATGCCGTCAGGAACAGGCGGAAGCGGCTGGCCAGGATGCCAAAAGTGTTCTCCACCACTCTTCTGGCTCTGGACAGCCTGTAGTTGAAGACCCTCTGGTCCGGGGTGAGGGTCCTCATCGGGAACGGCCTCATCACATGGGGAGTCAACGCAAACGCTTCATCTGCGACAAAGACGAAGGGGAGTCCTTCGGCATTCTCCTCTGGAGGTGGCAAGCACAGACTGCCACTTTGGAGACGCCAGTAGAACTCCGTGTGCGTAATGGCACCACCATCCGATATCCGGCCGTTCATCCCCACGTCCACATACATAAACTCATATGTTGCCGACACCACCGCCAACATCACTACACTATTAAACCCTTTATAATTATAATAGTAGGACCCCGAGTTGGGCGGTGGGACGATGCGGACGTGTTTCCCATCAATTGCCCCTCCGCAGTTAGGAAAGTCCCAACGGCTGGCAAAGTGGGAGGCCACAGTCTGCCATTCCTGTGGCGTGGAAGGGAACTGTGGAGTGAAACAAGAAAAAAAATTAGTCACTTTGCACCTAAACATTGCAAGCAGATTAGACAATCAACATCTTGGAACAAGAGCATTGTATAAAATTGGAGGCTGGAAAGTATTTGCACAGAAAAGTAGAGGCTCCCCTTCACAGATGACTCACCCCCCATCAATCCCCACACTTCTGATGGGCCATTGGCAATAACTAGGGTTTTGGGGGGGGGGGGGGGACAGGTAACCCTCTGCACTTCATTGATTGGCAAATGGCTCAATAATGTGTGCTAGTTTGGCCAGACCCTCTGTACTTAACACTATTGGCAGCCCCCAGGAAAGATAAAATAACATTTCAACCCCCCCCCACCCCTAAAAAAGGCAGGCACATTGTGACATTCTGAAATTACCAAGAAAGCTAATAGGAGGGAAAGAAGACAAAAAATTAGGAAATGGAATGTATGGAGGCAGCCCCTTGCACTACATGCTTTGCTGAATTCATCCCTAAAGATGCCCACTATAAAGAGGTAGGTATATAGTGTGTATGGACCTTGGGAAAGCCAGCAGATAAAGGATTGGTACCATCTGACAGAGCAGTTGGGGAGGGGGTTCCTAATGAGTTTGCCACCCCCCCCCCCCCAAAAAAAATAAAAAATTTCTAAAGGGGCTCTACATGAAGTAAACCACACAGCAAACATTTGTGCATATTTTAGGGGGTGTTTGGGGACAAACAATACTATGCAGCAGACAAAAGACATTGATTAAGTGACTAGGCCATAGGTGTCTATTGGGGCAGAAGAGCATGCTGGTGAGGTAAGTGAAGGGAAAAATGCATGAAGGAGAAAAGGGGCACAGCATATTAGAACATATTGCAATCATGGTAATTAGGGAAGGAGGTCAAAAATAGAAGACATTAGCAAACAGAGCATACATAGAAGGGAATAGTCAAGTATAAATGTTACCTTAATATAGTCCTCCTGCAGGACCTGAATGATGGCAGAACAGGTCTCTGGAATAATGATTCCCAGGGCCTGGGGAGAGATACCTGAAGAGAACTTCAAATCCTGAAGACTTCTCCCTGTCGCCAAGTACCTCAACGTGGCAACAAGCCTCTGCTCCGGAGTAATGGCTTGTCTCATGCAGGTATCCTGCCGGCTGATAAAGGGGGTCAGCAAAGCCAAAAGACGGTGAAAATCGGGGTCCGTCATCCTGAGAAAGTTCCTGAAATCATCAGGATTATTCTCCCGGATCTCACGAAGCAAAGGCATGTGCGAGAACTGGTCACGCTGAAGCAACCAATTCTTGGTCCACATACTCCTCGTCACTCTGTTCATGGACGGGTCTTGGGTCAAAGCTAAAAGCCCGACACCAATTCCGCGTACAGCACGAACTCGGCGACGAGTACGCACGGGAAACATCGCTCAGAAGGTCACAAAAGGTCGGCTGGTCAGAACGGACAAACAGAAAGCACCGATAAACAGCAAGGCCTGAAAGAACGAACTGAATACGAGCAACGAGCAGACAATAAGCAGTGCAAATCAAAGCGTCCTATATCAAGATATAGGCCGCAATGACCAACAAATGCGAACTGACTACACGCACTAATAAACAGATACGCACGACAAGCACAAACTGAAGAGCAGTAACGATCTGAGTCAGAAAACTGAGAAGCGCGAATCTTAAGTCACCAAACTTCCACTAACTCTCGATAAACACGGATCAGCAGAAGGAGCCCAACGGGTGCCTGACGTGGTGCTGAACTTCCCTTTGTAATCTCGTGGACGACGACTTACGTCACGACGTTCTTCCGGACCGGATATTCCGACAACGTAGTCCGACCGTGTGTACGCAACACCAACATCGGACAAAGTACGTCGGACAGAATCCGACCGACCTGGTCCGCGGATTGTCCGAGCGTGTGTATGGGGCTTTACTCTTGGTGGGCGCAGGAATGGGCCCTGCTGAGAATTATTAGATCAATATTTGTAATTACACGCCCCTGTTAAACAGGGCTGAAAAATTGGGCCTTTGGTGGTGGAAGGTGTTGCCACAAGACTGTAAGCCTTTACAGTTACTCTTGGTGGGCGCAGGAATGGGCCCTACTGTGAGCTATTAGATCAAGATTTGTAATTACACGCCCCTGTTAAACAGGGGCTAAAAAATTGTGCCTTAGGCACTGGCGCTGGTGCCACAACACTGCAACCCCTCACAGTTACTGTACTTGGAGCACAGGAGTCAGACCTGTTGCGAAGCATTGCTTAAAAAATTGTAATTACACGCCCCTGTTAAACAGGGGCTGAAAAATTGTGCCTTAGGCACTGGTGCTGGTGCCACAACACTGCAACCCCTCACAGATACTGTACTCTGAGCACAGCAATGAGACCTGTTGCAAAGCATTGCTTAAAAAATTGTAATTGCATGCCCCTGTTAAACAGGGGCTGAAAAATTGTGCCTTAGCCACTGGTGCGGTGGCACCCAGAAACAAAAATGTTCTTCCAAGCTATCAAGGAATGGATCATTGAGGAGGAGGAAGAGGATAGTCAGTGAACATAACAGGACAGTCACTCAGCATCAGCATAGGCAGTCTTGAAGGGATGTGACATTATAAATTATTCAGTTATATCCGCTTCAGGTGCCTGGTAGCTGGTGGTGATCCAAGACTGATTCATCTTTATGAAGGTCAGTCGATCAACCGAGTCGGTGGACAGGCGCACCCTGTGATCGGTGACAAATCCTCCAGCAGCACTGAATGTGCGTTCGGAAAGAACGCTGGATGCAGGACAGGCCAGTAGCTCAATTGCATACTGTGCAAGCTATGGCCAGTGATCCATCATCAAGACCCAGTAATAGGGATGGGCCCGGTGTTCGATTCGAACCCACGTTCGAATCAAGCATCGGGCGTTCGCCCACTTGGCGAGCCCAGAACTATTTGGGCCGTTCGCATCACATTCGTGTGATGCGAGCGGCCCGCAATGCATTGCGGCCGGCGCAGTGCATTGCTGGCTGATGATTGGCCAAGCATGCACTGTGACCCCGCATGCTTGGCCAATCACAGCGCCAGCAGCGAGGAGAGCAATAATTGGCTACAGGCAGGACGCCTGTAGCCAATTAAAGCTCAGGGGCTTTAGTACACGCCCCACTGTATAAAAGGCCGCCGTGCCGTCGGCCCAGTGCACATGTGTTCCGGCTTTGATAGAGTTAATAGGCAGACTGCTGATTGATTCATTCATTGCTAAACTTTTGCTGATTCATTGAATACTGATCATTTCTGCTGATTGTACTGCTGAGTGTGACATTATCTGCTGCTGGGGATTAGTCGGGTGTGTGCGTGCTGTTAGTAGAGCATTGCAGTAGCACCCATTGCAGTGCTGTTAGTACAGCATTGCACCCTAACTTTCTGTCCAACCTTCTGTCCCAACCTTCTGTCCCATCCCAGGCAGGCAGGGATTTATAGGAGCTATATTGTGTTTGTGTCAGCACACATAGGAGCTAGTGTGTGTGTGTCAGCACACATAGGAGCTATAGTGTGTTGTCAGCACACATAGGAGCTATAGTGTGTTGTCAGCACACATAGGAGCTATAGTGTGTTGTCAGCACACATAGGAGCTATAGTGTGTTGTCAGCACACATAGGAGCTAGTGTGTGTGTGTGTGTGTCAGCACACATAGGAGCTAGTGTGTGTGTGTCAGCACACATAGGAGCTATAGTGTGTTGTCAGCACATATAGGAGCTATAGTGTGTTGTCAGCACACATAGGAGCTATAGTGTGTTGTCAGCACACATAGGAGCTATAGTGTGTTTGTGTCAGCACACATAGGAGCTAGTGTGTGTGTCAGCACACATAGGAGCTATAGTGTGTTGTCAGCACACATAGGAGCTATAGTGTGTTGTCTGCACACATAGGAGCTTTAGTGTGTTGTCAGCACACATAGGAGCTATAGTGTGTTTGTGTCAGCACACATAGGAGCTATAGTGTGTTTGTGTCAGCACACATAGGAGCTGGTGTGTGTGTGTGTGTGTGTGTGTCAACACACATAGGAGCTAGTGTGTGTGTGTCAGCACACATAGGAGCTATTGTGTGTTGTCAGCACACATAGGAGCTATAGTGTGTTTGTGTCAGCACACATATGAGCTATAGTGTGTTTGTGTCAGCACACATAGGAGCTGGTGTGTGTGTGTGTGTGTCAACACACATAGGAGCTAGTGTGTGTGTGTCAGCACACATAGGAGCTATTGTGTGTTGTCAGCACACATAGGAGCTATAGTGTGTTGTCAGCACACATATCCTCACCGAATTGGTGCCGGAGAACTACAGGATCCTAACCGAACATCGGATAGGAAAAAAAGGAGGAGGCCTAGCAGTGATTTTTAAATCGCACCTGGCGCTCACCAAACCAATCTTACAGAACCCAGTGCCTTTCATGAAAACATTGACGCTACATCTTCAATCAACACCCCATGACACCACCCACATTCTACTTTGCCACAGACCACCAGGACCAAAGACCAATCTGCTTACACCCCTCACGGAGTTTATCTCAATACACACACTGAAATCCAAAAACCTCCTGGTACTTGGAGACTTCAACCTCTGGGCAAACTCTACCCAAGACCCTATCGCGACCGCCTGCATCAGCCAACTGGAAGAACTGGGTCTCCAGCAACTGATAAAGACCCCCACACACTGATCAGGACACACTCTGGACCTCATCTTCAAACAAAATCTGGACATCAACACAGTAGACAATATACCACTACCATGGACGGATCACCACGCCATCAAATTCAAAATCTCCACCAACATCACCCACCAAAAACAGAAACCTGCAACAACGACGCATTGGACCAGATCGCAGAAAAAACTGCACTCCGATTTCTTCAAAACCACCTTATCAAACAAAATAGCAACTCTGAATTTAACCCACTCATCGGAGCCAACTCTCAGCTCCCTAAACAATGTATTACGACAATCAGCAGACTCAGTGGCTCCAAAACGCAGAACACTCATCAAGAGGAAAAACGCAGGATGGTTCAACAGCTCGCTCACGCTACTCAAGCAAGAACGCAGAAGAGCCGAAAGAGCATGGAGAATAAATCCCACTAAGGGAAAACACACAAAATACAAAGGGCTGACACGGAATTATCAGAAGGCAATCTTCAAAGCAAAAAAATATTATTTCTCAAATACCATCTCAGCGGCCTTAAATCGGCCCCGGGAACTTTTTAAAATAGTTGCTCAGTCGATGAACCCGGCGTGCTTAGAGCCCCCCGCTAATGAAACCCAAGATTTCTGCAAGGAATTATCAGACTTTTTCATCAATAAAATCATCAACATTAGGAAAACAATTGATCAGAAAAAGACATCCGTCGGCAGGCAACCAGAGCAAAAAGTCGATATCGACACAAACATCCCACAACCACCAAAGTTTTCTCTGATCCCAATCACCACGGATACCACTAAAAACATCATCAAAAATCTCAGAGACAGCACATCCTCTATTGACATCATCCCCACAAAACTCCTGAAAGAATGCCCCGACATCCTGGCTCCCACCATAACGCACCTCATAAATCAATCGTTCAAAGAAGGGATTGTTCCAGGCGCCCTCAAACAAGGCATTTCAAACCCCTGCTAAAGAAACCCAACCTCGACCCCCGGGACCCCAACCATCGCAGACCGATAACAAGCTTGAACAACATTTCCAAGATTATGGAGAAAGCGGTAGTACAACAGATACAACGCCACCTGGACACACACACACTCCTGGATCCGTTACAATCAGGATTCCGCCCAGGCCATGGGACAGAAACCGCACTCCTGAAGATTTGGGATGATGCCCTCGAAGCAGCGGATGACGGAGAATCATGTCTCCTGATACTGTTGGACCTCAGTGCAGCGTTTGATACTGTGGACCACAATACTCTACTCATCCACCTTACAGAAGTAGCAGGAGTCACTGGCTCAGATCTACAATGGTTCAGATCCTTCTTAGGAAATCGCTCTCAGACGGTGAAACTAGGAGCTTTCACCTCTGAAACCCGGGCAATCTCCTGTGGAGTCCCTCAAGGATCACCCTTGTCGCCAGTGCTCTTCAACATCTACATTCGCCCACTCCTCAACATCATCAGAAGATCAGACCTCTGCTTCCACTCGTACGCCGACGACACTCAATTATATTTTCGTATCACCGGACAAAAAGACCATCATCAGCAATTAGGAAAATGCCTCACGATGATAGACGACTGGATGGCTACTAGCTCCCTCAAACTTAATGAATCAAAAACAGAACTTCTTATTCTACATGCAAATCATAACCCCCGAACCAAGATCCCTTGGACACCTCCTACCATCTTTGGACGGACCATCACCACTAGGACCAAGGCCAAGAGTCTCGGAGTCATTTTTGACTCAGAAATGTCAATGGATGCCCAAATAGGAGCAGTAGTCAGTGGATCTCACCATCTGCTCCGCCTGCTACGCAGACTCATCCCCTTCATTCCAAAGGAGGACAAAGCAGTGGTAGTTGGAACAGTCATCAATTCTCGACTGGACTACGCTAACTCCCTTTACATAGGACTACCGCAATATCAACTTGCGCGCTTACAACTTATCCAAAACACGGCGGCAAGACTGATAACAGGGAAAAAACCTGGGAATCCATCTCCCCTTCCCTACATTGGCTAAACGTAAGGAATCGGGTCGCATTCAAGACCCTCTGCCTCACCCACAAATGCACACATGGAAACGCTCCGCAATACCTTTGCGAGAAAATAAAACACTACACACCGAATCGCAGTCTTCGATCGGCTAATCAAAATCTTCTCCTCATTCCTAAATCCCGCTACAAATCAAAGGGGGAACAGAGATTCGCTGTCCAGGGACCACGGCTATGGAACGCTCTACCAACCGACATTCGCATGGAAGAAAACCATCTGGCCTTCAGGAAGAAACTCAAGACCTACCTCTTCTAGAAGCTTGATAACCAATCGCCAATACAGCGCCTTGAGGCGATTCAGTTCGCATTGTAGCGCTATACAAGTTATTCATTCATTCATTCATTCATTCACATAGGAGCTATAGTGTGTTGTCAGCACACATAGGAGCTATAGTGTGTTGTCAGCACACATAGGAGCTATAGTGTGTTTGTGTCAGCACACATAGGAGCTAGTGTGTGTGTGTCAGCACACATAGGAGCTAGTGTGTGTGTGTCAGCACACATAGGAGCTATAGTGTGTTGTCAGCACACATAGGAGCTATAGTGTGTTGTCAGCACACATAGGAGCTATAGTGTGTTGTCAGCACACATAGGAGCTATAGTGTGTTGTCAGCACACATAGGAGCTATAGTGTGTTTGTGTCAGCACACATAGGAGCTAGTGTGTGTGTTACAGCACACATAGGAGCTAGTGTGTGTGTGTCAGCACACATAGGAGCTATAGTGTGTTGTCAACACACATAGGAGCTATAGTGTGTTGTCAGCACACATAGGAGCTATAGTGTGTTGTCAGCACACATAGGAGCTATAGTGTGTTTATGTCAGCACACATAGGAGCTATAGTGTATGTGTGTCAGCACACATAGGAGCTAGTGTGTGTATGTCAGCACACATAGGATCTATAGTGTGTTGTCAGCACACATAGGAGCTATAGTGTGTTGTCAGCACACATAGGGGCTATAGTGTGTTTGTGTCAGCACACATAGGAGCTAGTGTGTGTGTCAGCACACATAGGAGCTAGTGTGTGTGTGTCAGCACACATAGGAGCTAGTGTGTGTGTGTGTCAGCCCAGTTCTTGTCATCTAAGGCAGCCTCTATCTGCCATAGGGCCCTGTTGCTGTCATCTAAGGCATCCATCTGTAGGAGTTAGTATGTGTGCTGTGTGACTCCAGCACAATATACACTACCCACTACAATGCCTGGAAGACCGCCAAGGAGAGGCAGACAGTCCCGAGGCAAGAACACAGGGCAAGCAGGCTCTGTTTCTAGAGACAACAGTGCTGGTCGTGGACATGGTCGTGCATCGTCATCAGCACGTGGCCATGGGACACGCTTGTCCTTGTTTTCGGCAGCTGGACATGTTGAGCCGCATCATGCCGAAGGCTTGGTAGAATGGATGACCAAGCCCTCCTCATCCTCCTCATCCTCTCTCACCCAGGCTCAGGGTACTGGAAGAGCAGCTGCCAACGCGTACTCAATGGCATCATCAGGCACCCCTTCCCTAGACCCACCATGTCCTCCTGAGGAGTCCCCCGAACTGTTTAAGCACAGTGTTGGGTACATGCTCCAGGAGGATGCCCAACGATTTGAAGGCTCGGATGATGATACCCAGCTAGAGGAAGGCAGTAGTGTGCGCGCAGAGAGAGGGGATGCTGAAGGACAGCAATCTGGCAGTCATGTTCCACCAGCTGAAGCTTACTGCCAGGTTTGCTCTAGTGGTGAAGAGGGAGGGGATGATGAGGTCACTGACTCCATGTGGGTGCCTGAAGGGAGAGAGAAGGAGGAAGAGGAGGAGGCGGCGGCACATGTCCAACGAGGCAGGATGCCCTCCGGAGGCCAGCTAGAGGCCAGCACATCAACTGAATCACACCGCAGAGCTCCGCCTGTGCAGGGCGCTGCCTCTGCACGTTATCACAAAAGTTCTTTGGTGTGGGCCTTTTTTGAGACGAGTACATCAGATCGCACCACTGCTATTTGCAATATTTGTCTCAAGCGTATCTCGCGTGGCCAAAACATCAGCCTCTTGGGCACCACAAGCATGACCAGACATGCAGCTTGTTGGCAAGCGCACATTAAAGACCCACACCAAAGAACAAAGCGGACCTCTCCTTGCTCCTCATCACCTGGGATCTCCAACCCCACTATATCTTCAGTCCTCTCTGAAAGCTGCTCTGAGAGGACTGAAGGTGTAGAATTAGGTGTGTCACAACCAAGTACTTGCAGTACACCGACGTCCGATTGTACCAGGCAAATTTCCCTGCCCCAGCTGCTGGACTGTCGAAAGAAGTTTACTCCCAGCCATCCACATGCCCAGCGGTTAAATGCTAGCTTGGCTAAATTGCTAGCACTTCAACTGCTGCCTTTTCAGTTGGTAGACTCGGCCCCCTTCCGTGAGTTTGTTCAATGTGCAGTTCCTCAGTGGCAGGTTCCCAAACGCCACTTTTTCTCACGGAAGGCGATTCCGGCTCTCTACCGGCATGTGGAAGGCAATGTCCATGCCTCGCTGGACAGGGCGGTCAGCGGTAAGGTGCATATTACCGCTGACTGATGGTCCAGCAGGCATGGACAGGGACGTTATCTGTCTTTCACTGCCCAATGGGTCACTCTATTGACAGCTGGGAGGGATGCAAGACAAGGTGCAGTAGTGTTGGAGGTTGTTCCGCCACCACGCCTCCAAAATGCTACTACTGGTTGTGACACACCTCTCTCCTCCACCCCCTCCTCTTCTTCTTCCTCCATGGCCTCTTCGAGTGCTCTGTCCTCGGAACCAGCGGTGCTCCGTAGGCGTACAAGAGGCTACGCGAGTACGCAGGCAAAAAGATGCCATGCCGTGCTTGCGCTGATGTGTTTGGGGGACAGGAGCCACACAGGGGCAGAGGTTCTGGCAGCTCTGCAGGGGTTGATGCCACGCCAGCTTAAGCCAGGAATGGTGGTTTCTGACAATGGCACCAACCTCCTCTCCGCCCTGCGACAGGGGCAGCTCACCCATGTGCCCTGTATGGCTCACGTCCTCAACCTGGTGGTGCAGCGGTTCTTGGGCAGGTACCCAGGCTTACAGGATGTCCTGAGGCAGGCCAGGAAAGTCTGTGTGCATTTCCGCCGATCGTATAATGCCAGTGCTCGGCTGGCTGAGCTGCAAAAGGAGTTGAACCTGCCCAAGAACCGCCTAATATGTGACATGCCCACCAGGTGGAACTCAACGTTGGCCATGCTGCAGCGACTGCACACGCAGCAGAGGGCCATCAATGAGTACCTTTGCGACTACGGCACCAGGGCAGGGTCAGGGGAGCTTGGATTTTTTTTCCCCATGCCAGTGGAGCATGATCAGGGATGCATACACTGTCCTGTCACCATTTGAGGAGGCCACGAGGCTGGTGAGCAGTGACAGTGCATGCATCAGTGACACTGTACCTCTTGTCCACCTGTTGAAGCATACGCTGCATGGGATAATGGACAGGGCACTTGAGGCAGAACAGAGGCAGGAAGAGGAGGACTTCCTTGCCTCTCAAGGCCCCCTTTATCCAGACAGTGTTCCTTCTGTCCCACCCATCACACAGGAAGAGGATGAGGAGGAGGAGGAGGAGGATTGTGTGAGCATGGAGGTGGAGCCTGGCACTCAGCATCAGCAGCAGCAGTCTTTTAGGGATGATGTACAGTCCCAACAAACCAGTGGACTTGTATGTGGCTGGGAGGAGGTGGCTGGCGATCATGTCGTCCTCAGTGACCCAGAAGACTCCGGACCGAATGCCTCAGCTAACCTATGTTGCATGGCTTCCCTGATCCTGCAAAGCCTGCGGAAGGATCCTCGTATTCTTCGGGTCAAGGAGAGGGACCATTACTGACTGGCCACTCTCCTTGATCCACGGTACAAGGGTAAGGTTGCGGACCTTATCTTGCCGTCGCAGAGGGAGCAGTGGATGAGACATCTCAGGGAGGCCTTGCAGAAAGGTCTGTGCAACGCGTTCCCAGAAACTGGGAGGTTACAAACTCCTGGTCCTGGACGACGAGTTGCTGAGGCTTCGTCAGTAGCAGAAGAAGCGGTGGGGAAGGTGGACGTCTTACCGATGCGTTCAGACAATTTTTTAGTCTGCAGCCCCAAGGTATGATCGGTTCCAGCAACCATCGCCAGCGTCTGATATACCTGGTGCAGGAATACCTAGGGGCAAGGTCAGACTTGGACACCTTTCCCACTGGCTTACTGGGTCTTGAGGATGGATCACTGGCCAGAGCTTGCACAGTATGCAATTGAGCTACTGGCCTATCCTGCATCCAGCGTTCTTTCCGAACGCACATTCAGTGCTGCTGGAGGATTTGTCACTGATCACAGGGTGCGCCTGTCCACCGACTCGGTTGATCGACTGACCTTCATAAAGATGAATCAGTCTTGGATCACCACCAGCTACCAGGCACCTGAAGCGGATATAACTGAATAATTTATAATGTCACATCCCTTCAAGACTGCCTATGCTGATGCTGAGTTACTGTCCTGTTATGTTCACTGACTATCCTCTTCCTCCTCCTCAATGATCCATTCCTTGATAGCTTGGAAGAACATTTTTGTTTCTGGGTGCCACCACACCAGTGCCTAAGGCACAATTTTCAGCCCCTTTATAACAGGGGCGTGTAATTACATTTTTTTTTTTAAATGTTTCGCAACAGGTCTGACTGCTGTGCTCCAAGTACAGTATCTGTGAGGGGTTGCAGTGCTGTGGCACCAGCACCGTTGCCTAAGGCACAAATTTTCAGCCTCTGTTTAACAGGGGCGTGTAATTACAATTTTTTAAGCAATGCTTCGCAACAGGTCTGACTGCTGTGCTCCAAGTACAGTATCTGTGAGGGGTTGCAGTGTTGTGGCACCAGCACCAGTGCCTAAGGCACAATTTTTCAGCCCCTGTTTAACAGGGGCGTGTAATTACAATTTTTTAAGCAATGCTTTGCAACAGGTCTGACTGCTGTGCTCCAAGTACAGTATCTGTGAGGGGTTGCAGTGTTGTGGCACCAGCACCATTGCCTAAGGTACAATTTTTCAGCCCCTGTTTAACAGGGGTGTGTAATTACAATTTTTTAAGCAATGCTTTGCAACAGGTCTGACTGCTGTGCTCCAAGTACAGTATCTGTGAGGGGTTGCAGTGTTGTGGCACCAGCACCAGTGCCTAAGGCACAATTTTTCAGCCCCTGTTTAACAGGGGCGTGTAATTACAAATCTTGATCTAATAGTTCACAGCAGGGCCCATTCCTGCGCCCACCAAGAGTAACTGTGAGGGCTTACAGTCTCGTGGCAACACCGTCCACCACCACCACCAAAGGCCCAATTTTTCTGCCCTGTTCAACAGGTGCATGCAATTACAAATCTTGATCTAATAATTCATAGCAGGGCCAATTCCTGTGCCCACCAAGAGTAACTGTGAGGGCTTACAGTGTTGTGGCTACACCAACATCTAATGGGGCAAATTTCTGCAGAGTATATACGGCAGGCCCCTACTTTCAAACATCCAACTTACAAACGACTCCTACTTGCAAACGGAAGGAGAAAACAGGAAGTGAGAGGAAATCTACCCCTAGGAAGGGAAATTCTATCCTGTTAGATTTATTTGGGAAAAAGGTATCTCCTCTCTACTGATGCTTTATCACCAATCCTTGTTTCAATTAAAATCCCACTTTTCCAAAAACATTTGTCATTGGGACGGAAATTGAGGTGAAATGTTCTGAACAGATGTGCAATGACAGCAAATGTTACAGGGGTGATAACCCCTCCCTATGTTCTCCAAAAAGCTTAAAAATAGATTTTTTTTTGGATGGAGCTACACTTCAAAATGTACCTGTTCATATTCTACTTAAAGTGGAAGTAAAGTCAAATTTTGGACTTTCACCTACAGGTAAGCCTATAATGAGGCTTA
This sequence comes from Lithobates sylvaticus, assembly GCA_028564925.1. NCBI lineage: Eukaryota > Metazoa > Chordata > Amphibia > Anura > Ranidae > Lithobates > Lithobates sylvaticus. The sequence continues at coordinate 58,168,549 of CM053035.1, forward strand.
CCTGTAGGTAAAAAAAAATATCTCCTAAACCTGTACGGTTTAGGAGATATTCCCCGTGCAATGCGCCGCTGACTGCAGCGGCGCATGCGCACGGGGGATTCTCGGCTAAAAGGCCGGCAGAATACGAACCCTGCCGGGAAGAAGTCTCCCGTGCGCATGCGCGGGAGTGACGACATCGCGGCTCCAGCCACTCACAGCGCTAGAGTCGCGATACCCGGAAGACACGCCGAGGCAACATGTCAGCGACCTCGGCGTGGACCAGGTGAGTTACCGACGCCTCGTTCTAAGGTAAGTATTTCATAATGAGCTAGTATGCGGTGCATACTAGCTCATTATGCCTTTTCCCTTACAGGTGTATAAAAAAAAAAACATGTCAGCGGTTTTACTACCGCTTTAAGAACAAACCTACAGTCCCTCTCTTGTTTGCACCGCCTATATACTGCTGTTCAGTGTATATAGGGTTGTAGGTATAGGGTTTTATTTTGGGTGCGGGGTCCCCCTTAATATCCATACAAGACCCAAAGGGGCTAGGGGGGGGGGGGGTGATGGGGTAGCCATGCCATTTTTCTCAAGGATTTTCAGCCATATGGCCAGGACAAGACATGACATTAAAGCCGCAAGTGGTTTTAAATGGCTTCTTTTTTTCCTTTACAAATGTCATTTTGTGCAGGGACAGTTCTAAACACGGGAAACACATGCCACTTCACAGGCATACTTTAGACACCCCCCAGGTACCATATTTAAAGGAATATTTCACCTTTTTTTTTTTTCACTTTATGCATCATTAAAATGACTGCTCCCGAAAAAACATTAGTTTTTAAAAGTTCTTTTTGCATTGATATATGTCCCCTGGGGCAGGACCCGGGTCCCCAAACCTGTTTTTATGACATTAACATGCATATTGGCCGTTATAATTAGCAATTTTGATTTTGAACGTTCGAAAATTCGCGTGAAATTCGCGTGAACTTTCGGTCCGTTCGAAGGTTCTGGTGCGAACCGAACCCGGGGGTGTTCGGCTTATCCCTACCCAGTAAGCCAGATTGATTAAAAAGTTACGAATGTACAAATTTTTTGGTTCAATGAAAAAAAGTTACGAATCGAAAAAAAGTTACGAATCGAAAAAAAAGTTACGAATGTACAAATTTTTTTGTTCAATCCATTCGAAGCACGTTTAGCACACCATTGTAAGGGACACGGAAAATTACAATTCAAACAAAAAAAAAAGTTACGAATGTACACATTTTTTAGTTCGTTTTCGTTTTTCGGATTTTCTTCATTAGTACATTCGTTGTTTCTAATTTGCTTTTTTTCGGATTTTCGTTGTTTTTCGGATTCGTTCGATTCGAATGATTCGTTAATCGGATTCGTACGATTCGAACGATTCGTTACGATTCGTTATTCAGATTAGTACGATTCGAATGATTCGTTCATTCGTACGAAAACGAACGAACGAAAATAACGAAAGAAAAAAAAAACGAAAAAACGAAAAAAAAAAAAAAAACGAATTGCACATGTCTAGACTACCTGCCCAAGAACCGCTGCACCACCAGGTTGAGGACGTGAGCCATACAGGGCACATGGGTCAGCTGCCCCTGTCGTAGGGCGGAGAGGAGGTTGGTGCCATTGTCAGAAACCACCATTCCTGGCTTAAGCTGGCGTGGCATCAACCACCTCTCGGCTTGCCCCTGCAGAGCTGCCAGAACCTCTGCCCCAGTGTGGCTCCTGTCCCCCAAACACACCAGCGCAAGCACGGCATGGCATATTTTTGCCTGCGTACTCGCGTAGCCCCTTGTACGCCTACAGAGCACCGCTGGTTCCGAGGACAGAGCACTCGAAGAGGTCATGGAGGAAGAAGAAGAGGAGGGGGTGGAGGAGAGAGGTGTGTCACAACCAGTAGTAGCATTTTTGAGGCGTGGTGGCGGAACAACCTCCAACACTACTGCACCTTGTCCTGCATCCCTCCCAGCTGCCAATAGAGTGACCCAATGGGCCGTGAAAGACAGGTAACGTCCCTGTCAATGCCTGCTGGACCATGAGTCAGCGGTAATATGCACCTTACCGCTGACCGCCCTGTCCAGCGAGGCATGGACATTGCCTTCCACATGCCGGTAGAGAGCCGGAATCGCCTTCCGTGAGAAAAAGTGGCGTTTGGGAACCTGCCACTGAGGAACCGCACATTGAACAAACTCACGGAAGGGGGCCGAGTCTACCAACTGAAAAGGCAGCAGTTGAAGTGCTAGAAATTTAGCCAAGCTAGCATTCAACCGCTGGGCATGTGGATGGCTGGGAGTAAACTTCTTTCAACGGTCCAGCAGCTGGGGCAGGGAAATTTGCCTGGTACAATCGGACGTTGGTGTACTGCAAGTACTTTGCTGTGACACACCTAATTCTACACCTTTATTCTTCTCAGAGCAACTTTCAGAAAGGACTGAAGATATAGTGGGGTTGGAGATCCCAGCTGATGAGGAGCAAGGAGAGGTCCGCTTTGTTCTTTGGTGTGGGTCTTTAATGTGCGCTTGCCAACGAGCTGCATGGCAGGTCGACATATGTCTGGTCATGCTTGTGGTGCCCAAGCAGCTGATGTTTTGGCCACGCGAGATATGCTTGAGATATATGTTGCAAATAGCAGTGGTGCGATCTGATGCACTCGTCTCAAGAAAAGGCCCACACCAAAAAACTTTTGTGATAACATGCAGAGACAGCGCCCTGCACAGGCGAAGCTCTGCGGTGTGATTCAGTTGATGTGCTGGCCTCTAACTGGCCTCCCGAGGGCATCCTGCCTCATTGGACATGTGCCACTGCCTCCTCCTCCTCTCTCCCTTCAGGCACCCACGTGGAGTCAGTGACCTCATCATCCCCTCCCTCTTCACCACTGGAGCAAACCTGGCAGTATGCTGCAGCTGGTGGAACATGACTGCCAGATTGCTGTCCTTTAGCATCCCCTCTCTCTGTGCGCACGCTACTGCCTTCCTCTAGCTGGGTATCATCATCCGAGCCTTCAAAACGTTGGGCATCCTCCTGGAGCATGTACCCAAAACTGTGCTCAGTTTGGGGGACTCCTCAGGAGGACATGGTGGGTCTAGGGAAGGGGTGCCTGATGATGCCATTGAGTACGTGTTGGCAGCTGCTCTGCCAGTACCCTGAGCCTGGGTGAGAGAGTATGAGGAGGATGAGGAGGGCTTGGTCATCCATTCTACCATCCATTCTGCTCAACATGTCCAGCTGCCGAAAACAAGGACAAGCGTGTCCCATGGCCATGTGCTGATGATGATGCACGACCACGTCCACGTCCTCGACCAGCACTGTTGTCTCTAGAAACAGAGCCTGCTTGCCCTGTGTTCTTGCCTCGGGACTGTCTGCCTCTCCTTGGTGGTCTTCCAGGCATTGTAGTGGGTAGTGTACATTGTGCTGGAGTCACACAGCACACACACTAACTCCTGCAGATGGCTGCCTTAGATGACAGCAACAAGGCCTTACGGCAGATAGAGGATGCCTTAGATGACAACAACTGGGCCTTACGGCAGATAGAGGCTGCCTTAGATGACAACAACTGGGCCTTATAGCAGATAGAGACGCTGAGGTGGTTTTATGTGTGATGTACTAACAGAGAACACGCACAAGCTAGCTCCTGGAGATGCCTGGCTGCCTTCGCTGACAACAACTGGGCCTTACGGCAGATAGAGACTGCCTTATATCACAACAACTGGGCCTTATAGCAGATAGAGAGGCTGAGGTGGTTTTATGTGTGATGTACTAACAGAGCACACACACACACAAGCTAGCTCCTGGAGATGCCTGACTGCCTTCGCTGACAACAACTGGGCCTTAGAGCAGATAGAGAGGCTGAGGTGGTTTTTTATGTGTGATGTACTAACAGAGCACACACACACACAAGCTAGCTCCTGGAGATGCCTGGCTGCCTTCGATGACAACAACTGGGCCTTATAGCAGATAGAGAGGCTGAGGTGGTTTTATGTGTGATGTACTAACAGAGCACACACACACGCAAGCTAGCTCCTGGAGATGCCTGGCTGCCTTCGCTGACAACAGCTGGGCCTTACGGCAGATAGAGACTGCCTTAGATGACATCAACTGGGCCTTATAGCAGATAGAGAGGCTGATGTGGTTTTATGTGTGATGTACTAACAGAGCACACACACACGCACAAGCTAGCTCCTGGAGATGCCTGGCTGCCTTCGCTGACAACAACTGGGCCTTACGGCAGATAGAGACTGCCTTATATCACAACAACTGGGCCTTATAGCAGATAGAGAGGCTGAGGTGGTTTTATGTGTGATGTACTAACAGAGCACACACACACACAAGCTAGCTCCTGGAGATGCCTGGCTGCCTTCGCTGACAACAACTGGGCCTTATAGCAGATAGAGAGGCTGAGGTGGTTTTATGTGTGATGTACTAACAGAGCACACACACACACACAAGCTAGCTCCTGGAGATGCCTGGCTGCCTTCGCTGACAACAACTGGGCCTTACGGCAGATAGAGACTGCCTTATATCACAACAACTGGGCCTTATAGCAGATAGAGAGGCTGAGGTGGTTTTATGTGTGATGTACTAACAGAGCACACACACACACACACGCACAAACTAGCTCCTGGAGATGCCTGGCTGCCTTCGCTGACAACAACTGTGCCTTACGGCAGATAGAGACTGCCTTATATCACAACAACTGGGCCTTATAGCAGTTTGAGAGGCTGAGGTGGTTTTATGTGTGATGTACTAACAGAGCACACACACACAAGCTAGCTCCAGGAGATGCCTGGCTGCCTTCGCTGACAACAACTGGGCCTTACGGCAGATAGAGACTGCCTTATATCACAACAACTGGGCCTTATAGCAGATAGAGAGGCTGAGGTGGTTTTATGTGTGATGTACTAACAGAGCACACACACACACAAGCTAGCTCCTGGAGATGCCTGGCTGCCTTCGCTGACAACAACTGGGCCTTACGGCAGATAGAGACTGCCTTATATCACAACAACTGGGCCTTATAGCAGATAGAGAGGCTGAGGTGGTTTTATGTGTGATGTACTAACAGAGCACACACACACGCACAAGATAGCTCCTGGAGATGCCTGGCTGCCTTCGCTGACAACAACTGGGCCTTACGGCAGATAGAGACTGCCTTATATCACAACAACTGGGCCTTATAGCAGATAGAGAGGCTGAGGTGGTTTTATGTGTGATGTACTAACAGAGCACACACACACACGCACAAACTAGCTCCTGGAGATGCCTGGCTGCCTTCGCTGACAACAACTGTGCCTTACGGCAGATAGAGACTGCCTTATATCACAACAACTGGGCCTTATAGCAGTTTGAGAGGCTGAGGTGGTTTTATGTGTGATGTACTAACAGAGCACACACACACAAGCTAGCTCCTGAAGATGCCTGGCTGCCTTCGCTGACAACAACTGGGCCTTACGGCAGATAGAGACTGCCTTATATCACAACAACTGGGCCTTATAGCAGATAGAGAGGCTGAGGTGGTTTTATGTGTGATGTACTAACAGAGCACACACACACACAAGCTAGCTCCTGGAGATGCCTGGCTGCCTTCGCTGACAACAACTGGGCCTTACGGCAGATAGAGACTGCCTTATATCACAACAACTGGGCCTTATAGCAGATAGAGAGGCTGAGGTGGTTTTATGTGTGATGTACTAACAGAGCACACACACACGCACAAGATAGCTCCTGGAGATGCCTGGCTGCCTTCGCTGACAACAACTGGGCCTTACGGCAGATAGAGACTGCCTTATATCACAACAACTGGGCCTTATAGCAGATAGAGAGGCTGAGGTGGTTTTATGTGTGATGTACTAACAGAGCACACACACACACACACACACACGCACAAACTAGCTCCTGGAGATGCCTGGCTGCCTTCGCTGACAACAACTGTGCCTTACGGCAGATAGAGACTGCCTTATATCACAACAACTGGGCCTTATAGCAGTTTGAGAGGCTGAGGTGGTTTTATGTGTGATGTACTAACAGAGCACACACACACAAGCTAGCTCCTGAAGATGCCTGGCTGCCTTCGCTGACAACAACTGGGCCTTACGGCAGATAGAGACTGCCTTATATCACAACAACTGGGCCTTATAGCAGATAGAGAGGCTGAGGTGGTTTTATGTGTGATGTACTAACAGAGCACACACGCACAAGCTAGCTCCTGGAGATGCCTGGCTGCCTTCGCTGACAACAACTGGGCCTTACGGCAGATAGAGACTACCTTTTATCACAACAACTGGGCCTTATAGCAGATAGAGAGGCTGAGGTGGTTTTATGTGTGATGTAGTAACAGAGCACACACACACACAAGCTAGCTCCTGGAGATGCCTGGCTGTCTTCGCTGACAACAACTGGGCCTTACGGCAGATAGAGACTGCCTTATATCACAACAACTGGGCCTTATAGCAGATAGAGAGGCTGAGGTGGTTTTATGTGTGATGTACTAACAGAGCACACACACACGCACAAGATAGCTCCTGGAGATGCCTGGCTGCCTTCGCTGACAACAACTGGGCCTTACGGCAGATAGAGACTGCCTTATATCACAACAACTGGGCCTTATAGCAGATAGAGAGGCTGAGTTGGTTTTATGTGTGATGTACTAACAGAGCACACACAAGCTAGCTCCTGGAGATGCCTGGCTGCCTTCGATGACAACAACTGGGCCTTATAGCAGATAGAGTGACTGAGGTGGTTTTATGTGTGCTGACACACGCACTAGCCCCTTTAAATTCCTGCCTGCCTTAGATCACAATAACACAGAAGGTTATACTGCAATGCTGTACTAACAGCATAGGCCAGAAGGTGCTACTGCAATGCTGTACTAACAGCACGCACACACCAGACTAATCCCCAGAATCACAGCAGTTAGACTCAGCAGCAGATAATGTCACCACTCAGCAGCAGTGCAATCAGCAGAATGAATATATATTCTCCAATGATCAGTATTCTCTTCAGTAGTAATGATAATGATAATGAATCAGCATCAGCATCAGCAGTCTGCCTATATCTGAATCAAAGCCGGAACACAAGTGCACTTTTATACAGTGGGGCGTGTACTAAAGCCCCTGAGCTATAATTGGCTACTAGGGATGGGCCCGGTGCTCGATGCGAGCACCGGGCGTTCGCAGCCCAGAACTATTTGGGCCGTTCGCATCACATTCGTGTGATGCAAGCGGCCCCGCAATGCATTGCGGCCGGCCCGGCCGGCGCGGCCGGCGCGGTGCATTGCTGGCTGATGATTGGCCAAGCATGCACTGTGACCCCGCATGCTTGGCCAATCACAGCGCCGGAAACTCGGAGAGCAATAATTGGCTACAGGCAGGACGCCTGTAGCCAATTAAAGCTCAGGGGCTTTAGTACACGCCCCACCATTTAAAAGGCCGCCACGCCGTCGGCGCCGGTCACATGAGTTCCGGCTTTAGGAGAGATCAGTCTGCTGATTCTGTCTTTGCTTGATTCATTGCTCCAGAAAGATTTGCTCTTCTTTGCTAAACCATTGGCTAGTTCTTTGCTAAACTATTGCTACCTAAGTCATTGACCGTTCATTGCTGCTGATTGTGTTTTTAGCTGCTGCTGGGGATTAGTCTGGTGCGTGCTTACTGTTAGTACAGTATTGCAGTAGTACCAACCGCAGTGCTGTTAGCACAGCATTGCACCCCAAAGGCACCCATAGGACTTCTAGTGTGTTAGTGGCATCACACAGAGCTCCCATATTTTCTTCCCAGAAGCACCCATAGGACTTCTAGTGTGTTAATGGCATCACACAGAGCTCCCATATTTTCTTCCCAGAAGCACCCATAGGACTTCTAGTGTGTTAGTGGCATCACGCAGAGCTCCCATATTTTCTTCCCAGAAGCACCCATAGGACTTCTAGTGTGTTAGTGGCATCACACAGAGCTCCCATATTTTCTTCCCAGAAGCACCCATAGGACTTCTAGTGTGTTAGTGGCATCACACAGAGCTCTTATATTTTCTTCCCAGAAGCACCCATAGGACTTCTAGTGTGTTAGTGGCATCACACAGAGCTCCTATATTTTCTTCCCAGAAGCACCCATAGGACTTCTAGTGTGTTAGTGGCATCACACAGAGCTCCCATATTTTCTTCCCAGAAGCACCCATAGGACTTCTAGTGTGTTAGTGGCATCACACAGAGCTCCCATATTTTCTTCCCAGAAGCACCCATAGGACTTCTAGTGTGTTAGTGGCATCACACAGAGCTCCTATATTTTCTTCCTAGAAGCACCCATAGGACTTCTAGTGTGTTAGTGGCATCACACAGAGCTCCCATATTTTCTTCCCAGAAGCACCCATAGGACTTCTAGTGTGTTAGTGGCATCACACCGAGCTCCCATATTTTCTTCCCAGAAGCACCCATAGGACTTCTAGTGTGTTAGTGGCATCACACAGAGCTCCCATATTTTCTTCCCAGAAACACCCATAGGACTTCTAGTGTGTTAGTGGCATCACACAGAGCTCCTATATTTTCTTCCCAGAAGCACCCATAGGACTTCTAGTGTGTTAGTGGCATCACACAGAGCTCCCATATTTTCTTCCCAGAAGCACCCATAGGACTTCTAGTGTGTTAGTGGCATCACACCGAGCTCCCATATTTTCTTCCCAGAAGCACCCATAGGACTTCTAGTGTGTTAGTGGCATCACACAGAGCTCCCATATTTTCTTCCCAGAAGCACCCATAGGACTTCTAGTGTGTTAGTGGCATCACACAGAGCTCCCATATTTTCTTCCCAGAAGCACCCATAGGACTTCTAGTGTGTTAGTGGCATCACACAGAGCTCCCATATTTTCTTCCCAGAAGCACCCATAGGACTTCTAGTGTGTTAGTGGCATCACACAGAGCTCCCATATTTTCTTCCCAGAAGCACCCATAGGACTTCTAGTGTGTTAGTGGCATCACACAGAGCTCTTATATTTTCTTCCCAGAAGCACCCATAGGACTTCTAGTGTGTTAGTGGCATCACACAGAGCTCCTATATTTTCTTCCCAGAAGCACCCATAGGACTTCTAGTGTGTTAGTGGCATCACACAGAGGATTTTCAGCCATATGGCGGCCAGGACAAGACATGACATTAAAGCCGCAAGTGGTTTTAAATGGCTTCTTTTTTTCCTTTACAAATGTCATTTTGTGCAAGGACAGTTCTAAACACGGGAAACACATGCCACTTCACAGGCATACTTTAGACACCCCCCAGGTACCATATTTAAAGGAAAATTTCACTTTTTTTTTTTCACTTTATGCATCATTAAAATGACTGCTCCCGAAAAAACGTTAGTTCTTTTTGCATTGATATATGTCCCCTGGGGCAGGACCCGGGTCCCCAAACCTGTTTTATGACATTAACATGCATATTGGCCGTTGTAATTAGCAATTTTGATTTCGAACATTCGCGTCCATTATAACGAATAGGGTTCGAAAATTCGCGCAAACTTTCGGTCCGTTCGAAGGTTCTGGTGCGAACCGAACCCGGGGTGTTCGGCTCATCCCTATTGGCTACAGGCGTCCTGCCTGTAGCCAATTATTGCTCTCCTCGCTGCCGGCGCTGTGATTGGCCAAGCATGCGGGGTCACAGTGCATGCTTGGCCAATCATCAGCCAGCAATGCACTGCGCCTGGCACAATCAATTGCGGGCCGCTCGCATCACACGAATGTGATGCGAACGGCCCAAATAGTTCTGGGCTCGCCGAGCGTGGGTTCGAATCGAACACCGGGCCCAACCCTAGTGTGCATCTTCCAAATTAGGCTTTTACAGGGGTGATGAAGGCAAGATCCACACATTTTGGACAATATAATGTGTGATCTTGCCTTAAAAGTTTTTCTATGCTGAACTTTGTTATGTTCCAGAGATGTGTATGTTGTGTTTGGAAACATGGCTGTTTATGTAACATAACCACAATTTTTTTGGGTGAAAATGCAAAACTTGTTAGTTTTGTTAAAAGAAAAAAAAAAAAAAACATGTGAATGTGTATGGAGTAAAAAAAGTATTTTTTTACTCAACAATGTGTGACTTCTTCATTCAATGATCAATACCAGTTTCTTGTGTTGAAATTGGTGTTTACAGTGAAAATGGGTGTTTAGATAATAATGTACAAACCACTTGGCCCTACAAGTGCACTACGAGACACAAAAAAGAAACACAAGCAGGAAATTCAAAGCAAGATTTTAAAAGAAGTACAACAAGGGGGTAAGGGCACAGGAAGAAAATAAAAGGAGGGAAGCGGCTGCAGCGGAGGCTAATTATATTCTAGCCCCAACAATGGAGGGGAAAGAAAGATGGCTGGAAAAACAACAGGAATATAAATTATGTGTAATTCAGAGAGTCGAGACCAAACAGTTGTTACAGAGGCAGGAGGCCTTTATGGAAGGAGAGATGGTGGGGAGGATGTTGGCCCAGGTGGCAAGGGCGAACAGGGCCCCCAGTAATGTATCAGCTATTCGTAGTAGGGACGGGGGGGTAACCTCGAACTCCAAAAGTATACTGGAAAGCTTTGAGGAGTTCTATAGGGACTTATACTCCGCACGAGTAAGGGGAGCGGGGAGATCAACGATGGAGAGTTTTTTGGGGAAGGTAGTCCTTCCGAAGATAACACTTGAAGAAAGAGTTGGTCTGGACTCCCCAATAACGCTCTCCGAATTACAACAGGCTGTAGCCGACATGGCAAATCAAAAGTCTCCGGGTCCGGATGGTCTCCCAACGGAAACGTATAAATACTATGGGGATATCCTGCTCCCGGAACTGTTGAAGGCCTTAGGGGGGGCAATGGAGGTGGGTTATCTCCCTGAGTCAATGAGAGAAGCTACCATCATCGTACTTCATAAGGAAGGGAAAGATCCCCTAGACGCCGCTTCGTATAGGCCAATCTCCCTTTTGTGCACGGATGCAAAATTTCGAGCTAAAGTTATCTCAGCTAGAATGGATAAAGTTATTTCAAAATTGGTCCACCCTGATCAGTCTGGGTTCATAGCAAACCGATCAACCAGCACAAATATAAGGAGAGCTTTTTTAAATCTTCAAACGCCAACAGATAATATGGGGTCGAAGGCGATATTATCATTGGACGTGACCAAAGCCTTCGACTCCATAGAGTGGGAATATATTTGGCGTATACTGGAAGAGTTTGGATTTGGACCCACGCTGATCGGGTGGATCAAGATGCTTTATGACAGACCAGTAGCTAGATTAAAAATTAACAATAGATTTTCAAATCAAATAAAATTGGAAAGGGGAACCAGGCAGGGGTGCCCTTTATCGCCCTTGCTCTTTGCGTTAGCAATGGAGCCCCTTGCGGAGTACATCAGAAGGAGCCCTGACATTGTAGGTTTCCGTAGGATCTCAGGAGAAGAGCGTATAGCTGATGATATATTGCTCTTCCTGGGGGACATAGAACACTCATTGGAGGAAGCAATGAAAGCTGTGGAGAGGTTTGGTAGTTTCACGGGTTTAGAGATCAACTGGACGAAGTCAGAGCTCCTTCCGATGGCCGAAATAAGGGAAGGGATGCCATGGAATAGCCCTAAATTAGCAGTCGTAGACTCCCTTAAATATTTAGGGATCAGGATAACAAGAGACCCCAATCAATACTTGCATAATAATCTGGTTCCAATTTTGGGGAAATTTAGGGAGAAAATTAAAATATGGAAATCCCTCCCCCTGTCTAGTGCCGGTAGATGCTCATTAATAAAAATGATTTGGCTGCCCCAATTGTTGTATGTGCTCCATAATGCCCCCATATGGATCCCTAGAAAATGGTTTGATAAAATCGAGAGTCTATTTAGGGAATTGGTTTGGAAGGGGGGACAGGCAAGAATACGGCTTCGAACTCTGCAACTCCCTTCAGGGGAAGGGGGTCTTGCACTCCCCAATCCTGAGATATACTATCTAGCGTCTCAGTTACAACAATTAGTGGGATGTTGTGCCCAAGAGGGAGGGTCCCCCAATGGAAAAATTCTTTTGACGGGCGCGCTACATGAGACCATAATAGAAACTTTAGAGGCAGGGTCGTTTGGGGCTAAGAACCCAACAACAAAAATGGTCAGTAAAGTTTGGAAAGTCGTCAAAAAAAAGTTAAAATATACGGAGATTAATATATATACCCCAATTTGGAACAATAGCAATCTACAGGAACTACGTACAATGGGGAAAATCAGGGAGTGGGAAAATAGGGGAATTAAAAAAGTGAGCCAAATATACGATGGTCAGGTCATAAAAAAATTTGAAATACTAAAAAGGGAATTTGATATCCCCCAGAATACACAGTTTAGTTATCTTCAAATAAGCCATGCCCTAGAAGCCCAGTTTCGAAACCAACCTATGGTATGGGAGGAATTACCAGTGCTACAGGTTATTGGGGAGCCAGGATCCACTAAAGGATTAATATCTGTGATATATAAACTACTGAACAGAGGGACCCTAGGCGAAGTAAAGCTGCTGGAGGTAAAAAAAAAATGGGAACAGGATCTAGGTGCCATTCCACAGGGACAATGGAAGAGAATACTAGAACTAGCCCCGATGATATCGGTTTCGCCCGCCCAGAGATTCTCACATCTGATGCTACTCAACAGAGCGTATTATACACCAAAGTTGTTATGTAAATTTGGAAGAAGACCTAATGATAAGTGTCCGAGGTGCCAGGGGCAGGGGGACCTGGTCCATATGGTATGGAGATGCCCCAAGCTCTTCCGGTACTGGGAAGGGGTGACAAAAGTATTGAAGAGCATATTTAAAAAAGAATTGGAAAGGGAAGTGGTACTTTGTATCCTGGGGTATAGACAGGAAAAGGGTGAAACAAAAAGTACAACAGTGGCAATATTAAGGGGCATGTATCAGGCCAGGAAGATGATAATGATGAGATGGCAATCACAGATGCCACCCACAGTAAAGAATTGGATTGATATAATGAATGAAACCCTCCCGAAGGAGAGAGCCGCGTACATAAAGAGATATAATATGAAA
>CM053035.1:58182058-58215490 GCA_028564925.1 Lithobates sylvaticus
GCTTAGTTCTTTGGTGTGGGTCTTTTATGTGTGCCTGCCAACGAGCTGCATGGCAGGTCGCCATATGTCTGGTCATGCTTGTGGTGCCCAAGCGGCTGATGTTTTGGCCACGCGAGATACGCTTGAGACAAATATTGCAAATAGCAGTGGTGCGATCTGATGCACTCGTCTCAAAAAAGGCCCACACCAAAGAACTTTTCTGATAACGTGCAGAGGCAGCGCCCTGCACAGGCGGAGCTCTGCGGTGTTGTACAGTTGCTGTGCTGGCCTCTACCTGGCCTCCAGGGGGCATCCTGCCTCGTTGGACATGTGACGCCGCATCCTCCTCCTCCTCGTCCTCCTCCTCATCCTCTCTCCATTCAGGCACCCACGTGGAGTCAGTGACCTCATCATCCCCTCCCTCTTCACCACTAGAGCAAACCTGGCAGTAAGCTGCAGCTGGTGGAACAGTACTGCCAGATTCCTCAAGCTGGGTATCATCATTCGAGCCTTCGAATCGTTGGGCATCCTCCTGGAGCATGTACCCAACACTGTGCTCAAAGAGTTCGGGGGACTCCTCAGGAGGACATGGTGGGTCTAGGGAAGGGGTGGCTGATGATGCTCTGCCAGTACCCTGAGCCTGGGTGAGAGAGGATGAGGAGAATGAGGAGGGCTTGGTCATCCATTCTACCAAGCCTTCAGCATGATGCGGCTCCACATGTCCAGCTGCCGAAAACAAAGACGCGCGTGTCCCATGGCCACGTGCTGATGACGATGCACGACCACGTCCACGTCCACTAGAAACAGAGCCTGCCTGCCCTGTGTTCTTGGCTCTGCACGCTCTGCCTCCCCTTGGCGGTCTTCCAGCCATTGTAGTCGGTAGTCCTGTGGGTGCTGCTGAGAAGAATATATAGGAGCTCTGTGTGATGCCACTAACACACTAGAAGTCCTATGGGTGCTTCTGCAAAGAAAATAGAGGAGCTCTGTGTGATGCCACTAACACACTAGAAGTCCTATGGGTGCTGCTGAGAAGAAAATATAGGAGCTCTGTGTGATGCCACTAACACACTAGAAGTCCTATGGGTGCTTCTGCAAAGAAAATAGAGGAGCTCTGTGTGATGCCACTAACACACTAGAAGTCCTGTGGGTGCTGCTGAGAAGAAAATATAGGAGCTCTGTGTGATGCCACTAACACACTAGAAGTCCTATGGGTGCTTCTGCAAAGAAAATAGAGGAGCTCTGTGTGATGCCACTAACACACTAGAAGTCCTATGGGTGCTGCTGAGAAGAAATATAGGAGCTCTGTGTGATGCCACTAACACACTAGAAGTCCTATGGGTGCTTCTGCAAAGAAAATAGAGGAGCTCTGTGCGATGCCACTAACACACTAGAAGTCCTATGGGTGCTTCTGCAAAGAAAATAGAGGAGCTCTGTGTGATGCCACTAACACACTAGAAGTCCTGTGGGTGCTTCTGCAAAGAAAATAGAGGAGCTCTGTGTGATGCCACTAACACACTAGAAGTCCTGTGGGTGCTGCTGAGAAGAAAATAGAGGAGCTCTGTGTGATGCCACTAACACACTAGAAGTCCTATAGGTGCTTCTGGGAAGAAAATATAGGTCTGTGTGATGGGACTAACACACTTCAAGTCCTATAGGTGCTTCTGGGAACAAAATATAGGATCTCTGTGTGATGGGACTAACACACTTCAAGTCCTATAGGTGCTTCTGGGAACAAAATATAGGATCTCTGTGTGATGGGACTAACACACTTCAAGTCCTATAGGTGCTTCTGGGAACAAAATATAGGATCTCTGTGTGATGGGACTAACACACTTCAAGTCCTATAGGTGCTTCTGGGAACAAAATATATGATCTCTGTGTGATGGGACTAACACACTTCAAGTCCTATGGGTGCTTCTGGGAAGAAAATATAAGAGCTCTGTGTGATGCCACTAACACACTAGAAGTCCTATGGGTGCTTCTGGGAAGAAAATATGGGAGCTCTGTGTGATGCCACTAACACACTAGAAGTCCTATGGGTGCTTCTGGGAAGAAAATATGGGAGCTCTGTGTGATGCCACTAACACACTAGAAGTCCTATGGGTGCTTCTGGGAAGAAAATATGGGAGCTCGGTGTGATGCCACTAACACACTAGAAGTCCTATGGGTGCTGCTGAGAAGAAAATATAGGAGCTCTGTGTGATGCCACTAACACACTAGAAGTCCTATGGGTGCTTCTGCAAAGAAAATAGAGGAGCTCTGTGGGATGCCACTAACACACTAGAAGTCCTATGGGTGCTTCTGCAAAGAAAATAGAGGAGCTCTGTGCGATGCCACTAACACACTAGAAGTCCTATGGGTGCTTCTGCAAAGAAAATAGAGGAGCTCTGTGTGATGCCACTAACACACTAGAAGTCCTGTGGGTGCTTCTGCAAAGAAAATAGAGGAGCTCTGTGTGATGCCACTAACACACTAGAAGTCCTGTGGGTGCTGCTGAGAAGAAAATAGAGGAGCTCTGTGTGATGCCACGAACACACTAGAAGTCCTATAGGTGCTTCTGGAAGAAAATATAGGTCTGTGTGATGGGACTAACACACTTCAAGTCCTATAGGTGCTTCTGGGAACAAAATATAGGATCTCTGTGTGATGGGACTAACACACTTCAAGTCCTATAGGTGCTTCTGGGAACAAAATATAGGATCTCTGTGTGATGGGACTAACACACTTCAAGTCCTATAGGTGCTTCTGGGAACAAAATATAGGATCTCTGTGTGATGGGACTAACACACTTCAAGTCCTATAGGTGCTTCTGGGAACAAAATATAGGATCTCTGTGTGATGGGACTAACACACTTCAAGTCCTATAGGTGCTTCTGGGAACAAAATATATGATCTCTGTGTGATGGGACTAACACACTTCAAGTCCTATAGGTGCTTCTGGGAACAAAATATATGATCTCTGTGTGATGGGACTAACACACTTCAAGTCCTATGGGTGCTTCTGGGAACAAAATATATGATCTCTGTGTGATGGGACTAACACACTTCAAGTCCTATGGGTGCTTCTGGGAAGAAAATATAGGTCTGTGTGATGGGACTAACACACTTCAAGTCCTATGGGTGCTTCTGGGAACAAAATATATGATCTCTGTGTGATGGGGCTAACACACTTCAAGTCCTATAGGTGCTTCTGGGAACAAAATATATGATCTCTGTGTGATGGGACTAACACACTTCAAGTCCTATAGGTGCTTCTGGGAAGAAAATATAGGTCTGTGTGATGGGACTAACACACTTCAAGTCCTATAGGTGCTTCTGGGAACAAAATATATGATCTCTGTGTGATGGGACTAACACACTTCAAGTCCTATGGGTGCTTCTGGGAACAAAATATATGATCTCTGTGTGATGGGACTAACACACTTCAAGTCCTATAGGTGCTTCTGGGAAGAAAATATAGGAGCTCTGCCTGCCTGCCAGGAACACACTACAAGTCCTATAGGTGCTTCTGGGAACAAAATATAGGAGCTCTGCCTGCCTGCCAGGAACACACTACAAGTCCTATAGGTGCTTCTGGGAAGAAAATATAGGAGCTCTGCCTGCCTGCCACGAACACACTACAAGTCCTATAGGTGCTTCTGGGAACAAAATATAGGAGCTCTGCCTGCCTGGCAGGAACACACTACAAGTCCTATAGGTGCTTCTGGGAACAAAATATAGGAGCTCTGCCTGCCTGCCAGGAACACACTACAAGTCCTATAGGTGCTTCTGGGAACAAAATATAGGAGCTCTGCCTGCCTGCCACGAACACACTACAAGTCCTATAGGTGCTTCTGGGAACAAAATATAGGAGCTCTGCCTGCCTGCCACGAACACACTACAAGCCCCTCTTTCTAAATCAATCTTTGTAAATGAATCTATCTAACTCAATCTCTCTAAGTAAATCTCTCTAACTAACTAAATCCAGCAGAGTGTCACAGATCTATCCTGCTCTATCTACGCCGGAACAGCATGTGACCGGCGCAGACGGCGTGGCGGCCTTTTATAGGGGGGGGCGTGTACTAAAGCCCCTGAGCTGTAATTGGCTACAGGCGTCCTGCCTGTAGCCAATTATGGCTCTTCGAGTTTCCGGGGCTGTGATTGGCCAAGCATGCGGGGTCACAGTGCATGCTTGGCCAATCATCAGCCAGCAATGCACTGCGCCGGCCGCGCCGGCCGCAATGCATTGCGGGGCCGCTCGCATCACACGAACGTGATGCGAGCGGCCAAAATAGTTCTGGGCTCGCCGAGCGAGCGAACGCCCGGTGCTCGATGCGAACGTGGGTTCGCATCGAGCACCGGGCCCATCCCTACTCAGCGGTTGAATGCTAGCTTGGCTAAATTGCTAGCACTTCAACTGCTGCCTTTTCAGTTGGTAGAATCTGCCCCTTCCATGAGTTTGTGGAATGTGCGGTTCCTCAGTGGCAGGTTCCCAAACGCCACTTTTTCTCACGGAAGGCGATTCCGGCTCTCTACCGGCATGTGGAAGGCAATGTCTTGGCCTCGCTGGACAGGGCGGTCAGCAGTAAGGTGCATATTACCGCTGACTCATGGTCCAGCAGGCATGGACAGGGACGTTACCTATATTTCACGGCGCATTGGGTGACTCTGCTGGAAGCTGGGAAGGAAGCAGGACAAGGCAGTAGTGTTGAGCCTGGGTTCACACTATAGCGAATTCGCAGCGGGGCAAAATACTGCGAATTCGCAGGACATTTGAAAACCCATTGTTTTCAATGGGGCACGTTCACACATGTCCGGTGCATGCGCAATGCGAATTGACACAAACACGCAACCGTCCTTGGTGCGGATCAGGTGCGAATTCAGGTCCATTATCTTCTATGGGCACGCATCTGATTCGCACCTGGCTTGCGTTCTGAACAGAAATTCGCAAGTCATTGTACCACCTCTTTAGGGGAAGTCCACGCCCAATTTTTGAAAAAAAAAAACGGCATGGATTCCCCCTCCAGAGGCATACCAGGCCCTTAGGTCTGGTATGGATTTTAAGGGGACCCCTACGCCGAAAAAATGGCGTGGGGGTCCCCCCAAAATCCACACCAGACCCTTATCCGAGCACGCAGCCTGGCAGGTCAGGAAAGGGGGTGGGGACGAGCGAGCACCCCCCCCCCTCCTGAACCGTACCAGGCCGCATGCCCTCAACATGGGGGGTTGGGTGCTTTGGGGAAGGGGGGTGCCCCCACGGCCCCCCACCCCAAAGCACCTTGTCCCCATGTTGATGAGGACAAGGGCCTCTTCCCGACAACCCTGGCCGTTGGTTGTCGGGGTCTGCGGGCGGGGGGCTTATCGGAATCTGGGAGCCCCCTTTAATAAGGGGGCCCCCAGATCCTGGCCCCCCACCCTATGTGAATGAGTATGGGGTACCCCCTTCCCCAAAGCACCAACCCCCCCCATGTTGAGGGCATGCAGCCTGGTACGGTACAGGAGGGGGGGGTGCTCGCTCGTCCCCACCCCCCTTTCCTGACCTGCCAGGCTGCGTGCTCGGATAAGGGTCTGGTGTGGATTTTGGGGGGACCCCCACGCCGTTTTTTCGGCTTAGGGGGTTCCCCTAAAATCCATACCAGACCTAAGGGCCTGGTATGCCTCTGGAGGGGGAACCCATGCCGTTTTTTTTATAAAAAATTTGGCGTGGATTTCCCCCTCAGAAGTAGTAAAATGAGTTGCAAATTCAGCTAGTTCAAAAATAAAGAAAAAAAAGAGGCTTGTTCTAGGTGCTGGAATGGATATTGTATTGCTGAGATACTCACTGTTCAACCCCTAACCATGTATACAGAAAAAAGGTATCTCCAAGGGATGGAGACATATAATATTGGGCAAAGAATTCCCTTTCTTTGCTTATTGTATATTCAAGCAAAAGCTGATTTCAGCAAACGGCAAGTTTGTCATGAATCTCCTCTGGCATCCGTACGGAGTTTTGTAATGTTTTGTTATATGTTGTTTGTCCCCCCGTTGTCCCTAGTTACCTGATCTGGCAAAATTTTACCAGAAGGGTAGCTTATATTTAGTATGGTCGTATTTTTGGTATTATTGTTCATATCCCAACAAGATACATGGTAATGGTGCAAATATTTACTAATAAACTTATGTATATTTTATATACGGCTATTTGACTTTTACTTAAATTGATACCACTGTCCAAAAAGCCCCACTTTTCTGTCTCCATCCCTTGGAGATACCTTTTTTCTGCGAATTCAGCTAGCAGCGGCTTTGCAACCTAAAACGCGGACAATATGCAGAACAGCCGGCGTTTCACTGCGCAGTCACGCAGGGCCCGGAAAACGCAACGTACTAGTCTGAACCCAGGCTGAAGGTTGTTCCGCCACCACGCCTCCACGCCTCCAAAATGCTACTACTGGTGATTCTGACACAACACTCTCCTCCACCCCCTCCTCTTCTTCTTCCTCCATGGCCTCTTCCTGTGCTTTGTCCTCGGAACCAGCGGTGCTCTGTAGGCGTTCAAGGGGCTACGCAAGTACGCAGGCAAAAAGATGCCATGCAGTGCTTGAGCTGGTGTGCTTGGGGGACAGGAGCCACACTGGGGCAGAGATTCTGTCAGATCTGCAAGGGCAGACTCAGAGGTGGTTGACACCATGCCAGCTTAAACCAGGAATGGTGGTTTGTGACAATGGCACCAACCTCCTCTCCGCCTTTCGACAGGGACACTTCACCCATGTTCCCTGTTTGGCTCACGTCCTTAACTTGGTGGTGCAGCGGTCCCGGGCTTACAGGATGTCCTGAGGCAAACCTGTAAAGTCTGTGTGCTTTGGCTGACCTCCAAAAGGAATTTAACCTGCCCAGGAACCGCCTAATCTGTGACATGCCCAATATTTTGCAGGAGGGTTCGTTGCTGCACTCAACTACAGTATCTGTGAGGGATTGCAGTGTTGTGGCACCAGCACCAGTGCCTAAGGCCCAATTTTTCTGCCCCTGTTTAAGAGGGGCGTGTAATTACAATTTTAATGCAATACTTTGCAGCAGGGCTCATTCCTGCGCTCCAACTAGAGTATCTGTGAGGGGTTGCAGTGTTGTGGCACTAGTGCCTAAGGCCCAATTTTTCTGCCCCTGTTCAACAGAGACATTTTATTACAATTTTTGATCTAATATTTCACAGCAGGGCCAATTCCTGCGCCCACCGAGAGTAACTGTGAGGGCTTACAGTGTTGTGGCAACACCACCACCAAAGGCCCAATTTTTCTGCCCCTGTTCAACAGGTGCATGTAATTACAATTCTTGATATAATATTTCACAGCAGGGCCCGTTCCAGTGCCCACCAAGAGTAACTGTGAGGACTTACAGTGTTGTGGACCCACCACCACCAAAGGCCCAATTTTTCTATCACTGTTCAACAATGGCATGTAATTACAATTCTTGATATAAAGTTTGTGCAAACTTTCGGTCCGTTCGCAGGTTCTGGTGCGAACCGAACCGCGGGGGGGTGTTCGGCTCATCCCTAGTCAGGAGACATGCTTGGCCAGTCCATCACCTTTATGGTATAATATGTATCTCTGCGCTTGCCTTGTGAGTAAATAAGGCTAATGTAATACTGCGGCAAAGCACTGATAGGAAATATCAGATCCCAAAGAGATAGAGTATGGTAGAGTGGTAGTGCTGCGTTGTATATTAAACTGTAGAGACTAAGTATATCGATAGATTTGCACACAAATAAGTGCTAATTGTGCATAAAATAGAAAGTGATGTAGATTTTGTGCATTAATCACATAAAATCGCATATAAGTGACATATCTTAAAATTGCATAAAATCGCATAAAATCGCATAAAACATCACATTTAAAATTGGGTGAATCCGTGAAAGACGTGCATGGGTGCATAAAAATGGAGGTGATGTAGGTAGATCACATAGAATCGCATAAACATGACATCTCTTAAAATTGCATAGAATCGCATAAAATCGCATAAAGCATCACATTAAAATTAGGTGAATCCGTGATGGGCGTGCATAAAGTGCTGAGGTAGGGTAAGCTTATGAAAAGGTGGTTTCCAATATAACACATAAAAACAGTCGCAATAAAAAAATTGCATAGGTGCATTAAAACCAGTTAAGTGTAAAAGATTTCTTCTTATTTCAGTGTCAGCATGACAAAATTGTGTAGAATAAATAGATAATGCAAAAGTGCAGGAACAGTCCGTGAAGGTGAATCCTTTCCCTATAAGGGCAGAGTGCGATTTGCTATAACACTGGTGGCGGATCCTGGTTGGGGTGCTGGTGGGTATTGTGGCCAGTAGCTGCGAGTGATTCCTGATCTTCCGTGGGATATAGTAATGGGTGTACCCTTACCTTACCGCTGTAAGGTAACAGCGTGTATATGTATATGCTGGTTCTCAGGGGGGGCTTCTGTGTCCTCTGGCGGGCGGCTCCCTTTAAATCCAGATGTTAAGCGTCTCCTTTACTGGGGTATTCGCTCTAATACAAGTGTATGTGCCACTTTGTCCAAGTGGAACTATTCTAAGTGGCACATACACTTGTATTAGAGCGAATACCCCAGTAAAGGAGACGCTTAACATCTGGATTTAAAGGGAGCCGCCCGCCAGAGGACACAGAAGCCCCCCCTGAGAACCAGCATATACATATACACGCTGTTACCTTACAGCGGTAAGGTAAGGGTACACCCATTACTATATCCCACGGAAGATCAGGAATCACTCGCAGCTACTGGCCACAATACCCACCAGCACCCCAACCAGGATCCGCCACCAGTGTTATAGCAAATCGCACTCTGCCCTTATAGGGAAAGGATTCACCTTCACGGACTGTTCCTGCACTTTTGCATTATCTATTTATTCTACACAATTTTGTCATGCTGACACTGAAATAAGAAGAAATCTTTTACACTTAACTGGTTTTAATGCACCTATGCAATTTTTTATTGCGACTGTTTTTATGTGTTATATTGGAAACCACCTTTTCATAAGCTTACCCTACCTCAGCACTTTATGCACGCCCATCACGGATTCACCTAATTTTAATGTGATGCTTTATGCGATTTTATGCGATTCTATGCAATTTTAAGAGATGTCATGTTTATGCGATTCTATGTGATCTACCTACATCACCTCCATTTTTATGCACCCATGCACGTCTTTCACGGATTCACCCAATTTTAAATGTGATGTTTTATGCGATTTTACGCAATTTTAAGATATGTCACTTATATGCGATTTTATGTGATTAGTGCACAAAATCGACATCACTTTCTATTTTATGCACAATTAGCACTTATTTGTGTGCAAATCTATCGATATACTTAGTCTCTACAGTTTAATATACAGCGCAGCACTACCACTCTACCACAGTCCATCACCTTTACCCTCAGCTTCTTTAGTAAGGCAGTGGTCATCTTGGAGGTGTGTTTGGGGTCATTATCATGTTGGAATACTGTCCTGTGGCCCAGTCTCCGAAGGGAGGGGATCATGCTCTGCTTCAGTCTGTCACAGTACATGTTGGCATTCATGGTTCCCTTAATGAACTGTAACTCCTCAGTGCTGGCAGCACTCATGCAGCCCCAGACCATGATACTCCCACCACCATGCTTGACTGTAGGCAAGACACACTTGTCCTTGTACTCCTCACCTGTTTGTCGCCACACACGCCTGAAACCTTCTGAACCAAATAAGTTTATCTTGGTCTCATCAGACCACAGGACATGTTTCCAGTAATCCATGTCCTTAGTCTGCTTGTCTTCAGCAAACTGTTTGCGGCCTTTCTTGTGCATAATCTTTAGAAGAGGCTTCCTTCTGGGACGACAGTCGTGCAGATTAATTTGATGCAGTGTGCTGCATATGGTCTGAGCACTTACAGGCTGACTCCCCACCCCTTCAACCTCTGCAGCAATGCTGGCAGCACTCATACGTCTATTTCCAAAAGACAACCTCTGTATATGATGCTGAGCACATGCACTAATTTTCTTCTGGTCAATTCAGAACGAGTGGAACCTGTCCTGTTAAACTGTTGTATGGTCTTGGCCACCGTGCTGCAGCCTAGTTTCAGGGTCTTGGCAAAATTCTTATAGACTAGGCCATCTTCATGTAGAGCAACAATAATTTTTTTCAGCTATTCCGAGAGTTCTTTGCCATGAGGTGCCATGTTGAACTTCCAGTGGCCAGTATGAGAGAGTGAGAGCGATAACTAGGGTTGCCACCTGTCCGGTTTTGACCCGGACAGTACGGGTTTAGGAGGCTGTGCCCGGGTTTCCCTCTGCCTCACACCCGGACACCATTTCCAGCTCACAGGGGGTACCATGGGGCCACCTTTTACAAGCCCTAGCACACAGGGGGTCCCGGACAGCAGGGGGATTGTAGCGGCGGGCAGGGGGAGCAATCAAAACATAAGGGAGAGAGAGGCGACAGGCAGCTGCTGGTGCGGACGTTTTTAATAAAATAAATGCTTAAAAACAATCCACTCACTCCCCATGTCATAGTTGTATATGTCAGTCTGTGAAGTCGGCTGTCCCATCCTCCCCTCCAATCAATGCTGCTGTTATCACTCTGAGGAGGAAGCCAATAACACAGAGCTGCGGGGAGACTGCAGTGAGCTGTCAGCCTGGGATGCTGTGACCAATCAGAGCATTCAGGAGGCTTAACCACACCTCCATCATCAGAGGCTGACAGTTCACATGAGTTTCCCGCGGCTCTCTGTTTCCTCCAGTGATAACAGCAGCATTGATTGGAGGGGAGGATAGGACAGCCGACTTCACAGACTGACATATACAGCTCTGACATGGACAGTGAGTGGATTGTTTTTAAGCATTTATTTTATTAAAAACTTCTGCACCAGCAGCTGCCTGTCGCCTCTCTCTCCCTTATGTTTTGACTCCTCTGTGTTCCCCCCCCCTCTGTGTTTGCCCCCCCCCCTCCTCCTGTGTTTGCCCCCTCCACTGTATTTGCCACCCCCTCCTCTGAATTTGCCACCCCCTCCTCTGAATTTGCCACCCCCTCCTCTGTATTTGCACCCCCCTCCTCTTTATTTGCCTCCCCCTCCTCTTTATTTGCCACCCCCTCCTCTGAATTTGCCTCCCCCTCCTCTGAATTTGCCTCCCCCTCCTCCTGTATTTGTCACCCCCTCCTCCTGTATTTGTCCCCCCCTCCTCCTGTATTTGTCACCCCCCCCTCCTCTGTATTTGTCACCCCCCTCCTCTGTCCTCCTCTGTCTTTGCATCCTCTTCCTCTGTAATTGTTCCCCTTCTCTGTAATTCCCCCCTTCTCTGTAATTCCCCCCCTCCTCTGTATTTGCCACCCTCTCCTCTGTATTTGTCACCCCCTCCTCTGTATTTGTCACCCCCTCCTCTGTATTTGCACTCCTCTTCCTCTGTATTTGCACTCCTCTTCCTCTGTAATTGTCCCCCCTCCTCTGTAATTGTCCCCCCTTCTCTGTATTTGCCTCCCCCTCCTCTGTATTTGCCTCCCCCTCCTCTGTATTTGCCTCCCCCTCCTCCTGTATTTGCCACCCCTCCTCCTGTATTTGCCACCCCTCCTCCTGTATTTGTAACCCCTCCTCCTCCTGTATTTGTAACCCCCTCCTCCTCCTGTATTTGTAACCCCCTCCTCCTCCTGTATTTGTCACCCCCTCCTCCTCCTGTATTTGTCACCCCCTCCTCCTCCTGTATTTGTCACCCCCTCCTCTGTATTTGTCACCCCCTCCTCTGTCCTCCTCTGTCTTTGCATCCTCTTCCTCTGTATTTGCACCCCCCTCCTCTGTAATTGTCCCCCCTTCTCTGTAATTGTTCCCCTTCTCTGTAATTCCCCCCCCTCCTCTGTATTTGTCACCCCCTCCTCTGTATTTGTCACCCCCTCCTCTGTATTTGTCACCCCCTCCTCTGTATTTGCATCCTCTTCCTCTGTATTTGCACTCCTCTTCCTCTGTAATTGTCCCCCTTCTCTGTAATTGTCCCCCCTTCTCTGTAATTGTTCCCTTTCTCTGTAATTGTCCCCCCCCCTTCTCTGTATTTGCACCCCCCTCCTCTGTATTTGCCCCCTCTAATTGCCCCCTAGCTCTGTAATTATCCCCTCCTCTGTATTTGCACCCCTCCTCTGTATTTGCCCCCTAGCTCTGTAATTACCCCCTCCTCTGTATTTGCACCTCATCCTCTGTATTTGCACCCCCTCCTTTGTAGTTGTCCCCCACTCCAAACCCTCTGCTGTCTGGACCCCCCTGTGTACTGGGGTCCCGTGATACCCCCTGTCAGCTGCCATGGGGGTATTGGAGGGAGGAGGATTTGTGCTGGTAGGGGAATAAGATTTGAAATAGGAGAGAATGGGGATAATGGCACCCCAATCACAAAGCAAAACTTCTTTTGGGTGACAGGCATCCCACAATTCTGTTAACGTGATTTTCCCACGATTTGTCTGGTGACAATCGCGGGAAAACCGCACCGCGGTTGGGGTGCCGTGCCCTGCGCCTCTAAAGTGTTCGGGTTTGGCTTGAAGAAAAGGTGGCAACCCTAGCGATAACACCAAATTTAACACACCTGCTCCCCATTCACACCTGAGACCTTGTAACACTAACGAGTCACATGACACTGGGAGGGAAAATGGCTTGAACAATGGAAAATGGTTTAACAAAAACACCAGTCTATCTAGTTTAACCTGAGTGTGTGTGTGTGTGTGTGTGTGTGTTTGTTTATGTCACTACCATTTTCCATATCCCTGTACATTATGTTCACTAAGAAACACATTTAAACGCTTTTTTGAATTTATCTACACTCACACCATCAACCATGGAAGGGAGTTCCACATCTTTAGCACGTTAACTGTAGAGAACTTTATTGTGTGACCATGTGTCTTTTTAAGAGTACCATAATTTGCACTGGGGCCCAGGAATTTGAAGCTATGCCGCTGTCCACTTTTAGGTAAAACCTGAAAACCCATCTCTTCAGGAAAACCAAGCCAGCCTCTACCTAAAAACTGTACTTTTACCTTCTCCATCAATTGAGCCCCTCGCAGTTACTACCTTTTGTATAACTTCCCCTCCTTTTTAGATTGTAATCTCTCCCAAACAAGACCCCTTAACTCTCTTGTCTTGTATTGTATTTTAAATGTACTGTCCTCCTCTATTTTGTAAAGTGGTTAGCACTTATGCCTTGCAGCACTAAGATTCCCAGGTTGAATCTCAACCAGGACACTACCTGCATGGAGTTTGCATGCTTTACCTGTGCTTATCTGTTTTTTTTTCCTGGGTACTCCGTTTTCCTCCCCACACTCCAAAAACATGCTGGTAGATATAAATTGGCCCTAGTATGAGTATAGTACATAGTATGCATGTGAGATAAGGGCCTTGCATTGTAAGCTCCTTGAAGGCAGGGACTGATCTAAATGTAGAATATTCTATATACTGTAAATACCTGTAAAACATAAATAATAAACACTGCACAAGCCATTGGCGATATATAAATCCTGTATAATAATAAGTAGAGGTAAAAGCTGTAAGGCCCCTTTCACATTGAGGCGCTTTGCAGGCGCTAAAGTGCTAAAAATAGCGCCTGCAAAGTGCCCTGAAATAGCCGCTCAATGCACTCCAGTGTGAAAGCCCTGGAGCAGTGTGCTTGCAGGACACTCAAAAAAGTCCTGCAAGCCGCATCTTTGGAGCGCTGTAGGAGCAGTGTATTTACCGCTCCTAAAGCGCTCCTTCTCATTAAAAACAATGGGGCAGCGCTCCAAACCCGCCTGCAAAGCGCCGCTGCATCGGCACTTTGCGAGCGGTTTCAACCCTTTTTCGGCCGCTAGCGGGTGTTGAAACTGCCTCGCTAGCGGCCGAAAAGCACTGCTAAAACGACCAGCGCACTCAACGCCCCAGTGTGAAAGTAGCCTAAATTATTTTATTTCTTTATTCCTTGTGGATTCCAAACATTTTGTAAGCCCTGCAAATGCCCAGTGGGAAGTACATTCATGTATTAGGCCAGTCATATTGCCTTATATTGGATAAAGGTTGGGCACTGTATAGGATTATGACTTTTTATTTATTTAGCGTAACTACATATTTCTTACCAGATTTCTAAAGAACTTTCTTCTTTTATACTCCTCTTTGTCCTGCAAAGTTTATGGCTTGTTCAAATAAAAAACACAAATATCAAAGAATGGCACAGCTTTAAACTTTTTGCCTTACACTTATCCTGGAAGTGTAAGTGATTCTATAGGAGTATAGGTGTAATGTAGAAAAAGTAAGTCATATGATGCTAAGTAACATCTGTGGACCCATCGCCATAAACTACTTTCAAGTGCTGAATGTGAGGGTCTTTATTCCCCCATTAGAGCTTCTTGTGAGTAGTCAAAGAAGAGTACAAAACAGTGAAAACTTGACAATGAAAAATGATAATTGTTGGAACAATGATACCACCTGCTGTATTTGTCCATATTCTGCTTGTTCACTACTGAGATCCCTGTCTCATCCTGCACAGTGCCACCCTATGCTTAGCAGCTGCACGCCAAACTCTGAGCTTTCATAGAGACCACAGAAAGGGCTAGTGACTGGTGTGTTTTTTGTCTTCAATTTAACAAAGTCCGTACTACTACAAGAAAGAATGTGTGAGGAATGGTCCGCCTTCCACCAAATAAACATGTTGCTCTTTTATTAATCTGCAATGAGGCAAGGCTGAAAATGTGAGCCCCCACTGACAGCTCTCCATGAGTCTCCTTACTTCAAGTTCAGTAGGCTGAAATAATGAGTGAATGGGAGAGGGCAGCACAAGGTCCAAGCAAGGCTGAACTGCTCAGTATTCATGGCTGGTGGACTTCCCCGCCCACCTCTCTGGCCTTCACCCATCTACCCTTCTCTGTAGTCTGACACAATGACAGTTTAAGTAAAAGGCCCTTTTACTAAATGGAGCTCATGAATACTAGTAATTATTATGATGGTGGCCAAACAATGAGAGCACTGAAGTGTGCCCAGCTGCGAGGAGTTGACTAGGCCATACGTCTCTGGAGTTTTGCGGTCTCCCAGACATGTGTTCTTGGTGGAATGTGGGGAGGTGAACCATATGTTCCACAGATTGAGGGTTTTAACTGCTATGAAAAAATGTGTGTTCTGCAGAGCTTTAACTCAGGCATCCTAAGTAAATGTGGTTTAGGAGGATTTCTTGGAACAATCTTTCTTGATCTTTATTATTTTATGATATCTCTGATTTCTGTATAAACTTTGATGTTCTTCTGAAATGAATACAGTGGGTATAGAAATGAATCACCCCCTTTAAAATAATCATATTCTGTTGCTTTGCAGCCTGAAATGAAGACAGACACAGTTTTTGTTTTATCCAGCTTTGTTTACTAGTGCAACTTATAACATCCAAGTGAAAAATATAACACCAACATGTAAGAAAGAAATATAATAAAATAAAAAAATTACTGAGTTGGAAAAATGGTGCTTTTAGCCAATCATGGCTCAGGCGGCTAAGTCCATGCCCCACACTATATAAGGCTGCTTACACGGTGGCCGTATATAGTGTAATTTGTGATTGAGAGAACGTTAGCTAGAGGCAGGTTAGTTTGTGGCGTGCAGGCAGTTTAGTATAATATTATATATATATATATATATATATATACACACACACACACACACAGTGTAGTGTAGACTATATATACAGTGCAGGCAGTGTATTAATATTAATATATACAGTATCTCCCAAAAGTGAGTACACCCCTCACATTTTTGTAAATATTTTATTATATCTTTTCATGTGACAACACTGAAGAAATTACACTTTGCTATGTAAAGTAGGGAGTGTACAGCTTGTCTAACAGTTTAAACTTGCTGTCCCCTCAAAATAACTCAACACACAGCCATTAAATGTCTAAACCACTGGCAACAAAAGTGAGTACACATAGTTATATAGTTACATAGTTACATAGTTAGCAAGGTTGAATAAAGACACCAGTCCATCCAGTTCAACCCGAGTGTGGGTGCAGGTCTACAATTGTCCCTAACCCTGTACATCGCACACTCACATCAGTCCCTACCCTCAATTCAAGGTCCCCATTCATATACTAGAGCCAATTTTGGACAGAAGCCAATTAACCTACCAGCATGTCTTTGGAGTGTGGGAGGAAACCGGAGTACCCGGAGGAAACCCACACAGGCACAGGGAGAACATGCAAACTCCAGGCAGGTAGTGTCGTGGTTGGGATTCGAACCAGCGACCCTTTTTACTGCTAGGCAAGAGTGCTACCCACTACACCCCTAAGTGAAAATGAAAAAAGTAAACTACTCTGTCACAAAGTATCAATATTTTGTGTGGCCACCATTATTTTCCAGCTCTGCCTTAACCCTCTTGGGCATGGAGTTCACCAGAGTGTCATAGGTTGCCACTGGAGTTCTCTGCTACTCGTCCATGATGACATCACAGAGCTGGTGGATGTTAAAGACCTTGGACTCATCCATCTTCCATTTGAGGATGCACCACAAATGCTTAATAGGGTTTAGGTCTGGAGACATGGCCAGTCCATCACCTTAACCCTCTGCTTCTTTAGTAAGGGAGTGGTCATCTTGGAGGTGTGTTTGGGGTCATTATGTTGGAATACTGCCCTGTGGCCTAGTCAGAAAGGGAGGGGATCATGCTCTGCTTCAGTATGTCATAGTACATGTTGGCATTCATGGTTCCCTCAATGAACTGTAGCTGCCCAGTGCCGGCAGCACTCATGCAGCACCAGACCATAACACTCCCACCACCATGCTTGACTGTAGGCAAGACACACTTGTCTTTGTACGCCTCACCTGGTTGCCACCACACACGCTTAACACCATCTGAACCAAATAAGTTTATCTTGGGCTCATCAGACCACAGGACATGGTTCCAGTAATCCATGTCCTTAGTCTGCTTGTCTTCAGCAAACTGTTTGCAGGCTTTCTTGTGCAACATCTTTAGAAGAGGCTTCCTTCTGGGACAACAGCCATGCAGACCAATTTGATGCAGTGTGCGGCATATGTTCTGAGCACTGGCAGGACAGCACTCATACGTCTATTTCCCAAAGACAACCTCTGGATATGATGCTGAGCACATGCACTCAACTTCTTTGGTCGACCATGGCAAGGCCTGTTCTGAGTGGAACCTGTCCTGTTAAACCATTGTATGGTCTTGGCCACCGTGCTGCAGCTCAGTTTCAGGGTCTTGGCAATCTTCTTATAGCCTAGGCCATCTTTATGTAGAGCAATAACTCTTTTTTTCAGATCCTCAGAGAGTTCTTTGCCAGGAGATAATGAGAGCGATAACACCAAATCTAACACACCTGCTCCCCATTCACACCTGGGACCTTGTAAAACTAACAACACTAGGAGGGAAAATGGCTAATTGGGTCCAATTTTTGAAATTTTCACTTAGTACAACTTTTGTTGCCAGCGGTTTAGACATTAATGGCTGTGTGTTGAGTTATTTTGAGGGGACAGCAAATTTACACTGTTATACAAGCGGTACACTCACTACATTACATTGTACCAAAGTGTAATTTCTTCAGTTTTGTAACATGAAAAGATATAATAAAATATTTACAAAAATGTGAGGGGTGTACTCACTTTTGTGAGATACTTTATATACCGTGTAGTATATATATATATATATATATATATATATATATACACACACACACACAGTGCAGTCAGTGTACAGTATATAGTACAGTGTATTGAAGTGGGTAAGGGGAACCCTATGACAGAATTAAGAACAAAAATGGCATGGGTTCCCCCACCCAGTTCATACAAGGCCCTTTGGGTCTGGCATCCATTTTAAGGGGAACTCCACAGCAATTTTATTTAAAAAAAGGATAGGGGGGACAAGCGAGCGCCCCCCTCCTTAACCATACCAGGCTGCTTGCCCTCAACATAGGGAGGGTGCTTTGGGCCCCCCCAAAGCACCTTGTCCCCAAGTTGATGGGGACAAGGGCCTCAGCCCCACAACCCTTGCCCAGTGGTTGTGGGGGTCTGGGGGCAGGGAGCTTATCAGAATCTGGAAGCCCTCTTTAACATTGTACCCCTACCCATTCACCAAAAAAGTGTCAAAAAGTAAAAACCACAAAAGAGTTTTTGACAATCCCTTTATTAAAAAAGAAAAAAGAACGAAAAGAAAAGTGTCCCGCAATGTCCATCTATCTTCAATCACGCCATCGGAGAACCCAAAAAACAGAAAAAAAAACAACCTCTGCCTCGATGGGAGGCGTTCCGACGACTGCTGTCTTTTCGCAGTGACACCTGTTATATAGACAAGGGCAAAGCCACCTGGTGAGGTAACCGAGTGACCCCATCCACCTTTGCCTTTATAACAGCTGTCACAGCCAAGAGACAGCAGTCGCCTGGAGGCAGAGTTTTCTTGTTTTTTGTTTTTTTTCTATTTTTGGGTCCTCCGGGCAGCGTGATTGAAGATGGATGTACATCGCGGGAAACTTTTCTTTTTTTAATAAAGGAATTTACAAAAACTATCTTTTGTGGTCCTTTGGATCTGGTATGGATTTTAAGGGGAACTCCAAACCCCAAAAAAATAAAAATAAAAATAAAAAAATCCATACCAGATCCTTATCCAAGCATGTAGCCTGGAGGACAGGATGGGGGGATGAGCAAGCTCCCCCCTCCTGAACCATACCAGGCCACCTGCCCTCAACATGGGAAGGGTGCTTTGGATGACACTTTTTTTGGTGAATGGGTAGGGGTACAATTTACCCGAAAACTCATTCACATAGG
The DNA here is from genome assembly GCA_028564925.1 of Lithobates sylvaticus. Taxonomy (NCBI): domain Eukaryota; kingdom Metazoa; phylum Chordata; class Amphibia; order Anura; family Ranidae; genus Lithobates; species Lithobates sylvaticus. The sequence continues at coordinate 58,200,762 of CM053035.1, forward strand.
GGGTTGGGATCTGGGGACCCCCTTATTAAAGGGGGCTTCAAGATTCCGATAAGCCCCACCCACAGACCCCCACAAACACCGGGCAAGGGTTATGTGGATGAGGCCCTTGTCCCCATCAACATGCGGAGAAGGTGCTTTGGGGGAATCCAAAGCACCCTCCCATGTTGAGGGCAGGTGGCCTGGTATGGTTCAGGAGGGGGGAGCTTGCTCATCCCCCCATCCTGTCCTCCAGGCTACATGCTTGGATAAGGATCTGGTATGGATTTTTTTTTTTTTTTTTTTTGTGTGGAGTTCCCCTTAAAATCCATACCAGGCCCAAAGGGCCTGGTATGAACTGGGGGGGACCCATGCCATTTTCCCTTGATTTTTATCTATATTTAGGGCCATCTTTAATATTGATTGGACCCTGGGCAAAAAAATTCTTGCCCCCCCCCCCCCCATTCAATTTCACTCTCCACCTGCTCTGAGACATACAATAAATAGCAGCTAGACTTAAAATCAGTTTACTCTATCAGATCAGGCAGCAATTGTGATTGGTTGCCAGCGGTTACAGCACATCATTACTGCTTACGGACTGGTTGCTAGAGGTTACAGCACACATTATGGCTCACTGATTAGTTGCTAGAAGTTACAGCAAATGATTTCTGCTTGTTAATTGGTTGCTAGAGTTTACTGTACAGTAATACTGCTCACTGGTTGCTAGAGATTACAGCACATCATCTCCTCACTGAAGGGGGGCATGATTTACATTTGAATGCCGCCTTTATTTACATATCAATGACGCCGGACGCAGCTATTTACTTAGTAATGCTGCCATTATTTACATATGAATGTTGGTTATTTACATGTAAACACAGGGTCTGTAGGTGAGTCATCTGTACACAACAATAGGGCAGATGTGGGCAGCATTAGTACCAGCACTTCACACTGAGATATCAGGACACAGCACAGGACTAAAACTTCAAGGGACGAGGGAATTTAAATTGGGATTAGTTGGCACATGTGTAGTGATCTAATATATAGTTCATATAGTTTAGTGATCTAATATATAGGCAACTGCTTTGGGCCCCACAACAATGACAGGGCCCAGGGCAGCTGCCCCTTTTGCCCTGCCTTAAAGACAGCCCTGTCTATATTACCTGGAACCATGAAAACATTACAGTCGCAAGCAAGTTTAAATTACATTTTTTCCTTTAGAAATATATGTCCCCTGGGGCAGTACCCCATACACTTTTTATGGCAGTAACTTGCATATAAGCCTTTAAAATTATCACCTTTTGATTTTTCATGTTCGTGTTCCATAGACTTGAATGGTGTTCACATTTTCGCACTAATCTTTTGCCTGTTCGCGGTGTTCTGCTCACCCCTAGTCTAGAGAAGTTAAAAGAAAAAGAGAAAGAAGAGAAGGAAGAAAAAGGAAAAGGGAAAAGAGGAGGGGGGAGGCTTAGATGGCATTGGTTCAGGATAACTAAGAGCCATAACACCTAGGTGAGATATGTTCTGAGAAGGTCCATACCCTCTGCAGAAAGGACAAACTGATTCCAAAGGCCCCAATTTTTAGAGTATTTTTCCCAAAATATATAATGGTACGCAGCGCTACAAATATAGTATTACAAATAAAAGTCCATAGTGTTTGTATTATATGTATTATATTGTCTTTTGCATTGATACATGTCCCCTGGGGCAGTACCCCATGGCAATAACTTGCATATAAACCTTTAAAATGAGCACCTTTTGATTTTTCATATTTCGTGTCCCATAGACTTGAATGGTGTTCGCATTTTTGCAAGTCCATAGTGTTTGTATTAGGTCCTTATTCAGGGGAAAAAGCTGGAATCACCCACAGTGTAGACAGAAATACAAATTAGGTGAATACCCACTTATCCGTAACTGAACATCAACACACCAGGCCTCTTACCAAAAAGAATGGACCACTTAATTACAGGTCGTCAAACAGGCATGATAAATCCACAGAGCCAGGAAACCATTAATATAGATCACAGATGACCTGTAGTCTCAGCAAATAATCAGAGGTGCATGCATAAAATATAAAAGAAGGGACTCCTCATGGTGTAGTATAGAAAACCAGAGTATAATTTATTTAAAGAAAAATACAGGTTACTCACATTTCATCAAATATAAAAGATTAAAGCGTTGTGACATCAGAACTCCACCCAACGCGGCGTTTCATCCAATTGTTAGGTATGTGTACTTAAGCGCTAGAATGGGTATTCAAAAGACAGAACGGCAACAATGTTTTTAAGATAGCCAAATGATGATGCTGCAACCCATATATTAGTGTTCTCACACGTAGAAGAAATGGTTTTTAAAATACACACACAATGTTAATAATTATGTGAAATGGGTGCGCTCTCAATCAACCTTAAAAATCGTGTAGATCTGATTAAAAATTGCTTGTGCAATAATACTATTCAAGTGATGTGTAAAACCTCCTTAAAATCCGTGCACTGAGTGTGTATACATAAATAAATAAATACATAAAACCATATGTAAATATATAAATAAGTGGATCCTTTTCCTTTTTGTGGTACCAGTGATTAAGTGATATTTGTGCGATAGTGCTGTGAATAAAAAACAGTTTTTAGAATGAGGTAAAACCACGTTTAAATTCCAACCCTTAAAAAATCCATGCGTTTAAAACTGAAAAAAAACGCATTAAAAAAATCCATGCGTTTAAAACTGAAAAAAACGCATTTAATTGTGCGATTTATTTGTGGAAAAACGCATATTGGGTTATGCGATTAAATTGGGAGAAACACCATAGGTATTTTTAGAATCCTTTAGGAGTCCATGCATCTAATAGATGTCTCCTTAGGCGTTTAATTTGCGGTTGCTTAGACAGGTGTTGTTCCTGATTAGTTAGTGCTGAGATGTTTTACTAACTAATTGCCCTTTGGTGTTGAGCACAGGTTAAAACTTGAAGGATAAAAGATGTACACCACAGATGAGAAAGATAAGCACCTTTTAGTAAATGTATATTTTTGAGCAGGTATACACATAATACTTTTACTTATCTTTAGTTGTGGTGTCCTCTTTCCTGCTGGTCACGTCCTTACTATCTCTTCCGTGTTTGCATGAGGATAGAAGACAGATAAAAAACCATTGCGCAATATAGTTATACTTTGAATGGTGTGCATGTGTTGTGGCTGAAGCCCATCTACTTACACAGCACCTTACGAACGAAGCGCGGTGGTTAGAAATATGTCAGGCACTGTTTTGGCTCCCTGCCCTGCTTGTCTCAGTAGTGTTGCTTAGCTCCTCCTCCCGACGCGTTGCGACACGCCCACGTGTCTTTATCAAGGGATTATGCTAACACATGCACACCATTCAAAGTATAACTATATTGCGCAATGGTTTTTTATCTGTCTTCTATCCTCATGCAAACACGGAAGAGATAGTAAGGACGTGACCAGCAGGAAAGAGGACACCACAACTAAAGATAAGTAAAAGTATTATGTGTATACCTGCTCAAAAATATACATTTACTAAAAGGTGCTTATCTTTCTCATCTGTGGTGTACATCTTTTATCCTTCAAGTTTTAACCTGTGCTCAACACCAAAGGGCAATTAGTTAGTAAAACATCTCAGCACTAACTAATCAGGAACAACACCTGTCTAAGCAACCGCAAATTAAACACCTAAGGAGACATCTATTAGATGCATGGACTCCTAAAGGATTCTAAAAATACCTATGGTGTTTCTCCCAATTTAATCGCATAACCCAATATGCGTTTTTCCACAAATAAATCGCACAATTAAATGCGTTTTTTTCAGTTTTAAACGCATGGATTTTTTTAATGCGTTTTTTTTCAGTTTTAAACGCATGGATTTTTTAAGGGTTGGAATGTAAACGTGGTTTTACCTCATTCTAAAAACTGTTTTTTATTCACAGCACTATCGCACAAATATCACTTAATCACTGGTACCACAAAAAGGAAAAGGATCCACTTATTTATATGTTTCATCCAATTGGACATCGTCAGGGGCATGGTTAGAGTTCTTAATGACTTCTTTATATAGGAGAAAGGGCGGAAATAGACACGCCCATTCCTCTGTGTTCCAAGCCTCTCTCTCATCCCCCCATGTTTACATCCAGGTCTCAGAATACATGGCTAGAAACACCCACGGCGGCCATGTTTAGGGAGACTAAATAGGAAACACTATATAGTGTATCCATATACTCTCTGAGAGGGGGAAGGAAAGAAACCAGGCCAGATTGGAAACAGGGATAACAAATAAATATATATAAAAATAAGAGTACTTAAAGAATCCAACAATGGAAATAAAAATACTATGAAAAATTCATAGAATTATTAATAATAATAATACCACCTCTATGCCGACAACACCCAGATCTATCTCTCCACTCCTCAACTCACCCCCTCGATCTCCTCACAGATATTAAACTTACTGAATGACATATCAGTATGGATGTCACACCACTTCCTCAAACTCAATCTTTCTAACACTGAGCTTGTTATATTTCCTCCTTCACGATCCCCCCCTGTGACTTCACCATTCATATCAACAACACAACCATTGGTCCACACATGCCAGGGTCCTGGGTGTAATCCTTGACACCTCCCCTTCAGCCCCCATATCCAATCACTGGCTTAATCCTGCCGCCTTCACCTCCGCAATATCTTCAGAATTCGACCTGCCTTGACTACTGCAACTCCCTCCATTAAGGCCTACCCTTAAGCAGGCTATCCCCCCTTCAATCTATTATGAATGCTGCTGCTAGACTAGTACACCTCACTAATCGATCTGTGACTGCCGCCCCTCTTTGTCAATCCCTTCACTGGCTTCCCCTACCCCACTGTCTAAAATTCAAAATGTTGGTGGTAGTTGTTTCTACCAGTGGAGCAGGATGCAAGACTTTGCAGTGTTCAAAAGGTGTCGCACAATGGATTTTTTATACAGGTTGGCTGAGATGGTGGAAACATGTAACAGGAAAAAGGCAGGATCAACAGGAATCTTGTATTCTGTGAATTTCTGAGTGATTTCTCTGACTGTTTCCCAGAATTGTGTAAACTTAGGGCACAACCAAAATATGTGAAACATCGTTCCTCTGTCCCCCTGGCATCTCCCTGGTAATATTTGTCTAAGAGGTGGGGAGTGAGGTATCACCTCGTCAAAGGTTATAGTTCAGTGATGGCGAACTTTGGCACCCCAGATGTTTTGGAACTACATTTCCCATGATGCTCATGCCCTCTGCAGTGTAGTTGAGCATCATGGAAAATGTAGTTCCAAAACATCTGGGGTGCCAAGGTTTGCCATCACTGTTATAGTTGGTCTCTTGGATTTTCGTACAGACCGATGATTTCAGTGAAAATCGGAGGATATGCTGTATTTTGACAGGCATAAATGTGCGCTTCAATTCCTTTTCCCATTTGCTAAATGTGATTTTTCACCCGGGCAGTTCAAGAGACTATATGTTTTAGATAGAACTTATGTGAGGGTGCCATCATCGGAACAGTATTCTTCAAAGGTCATCAGAGGATGGCCAAAACGCTGTGGGTTTGGTAGAGAAAGTGTCGTAGTTGGAGTGGAGTCCAAAAGGAAAGTTGAAAGGGACCCGTGTCGCTCATCAACACTTCTATGGAGGGTCACAGACCATCCACCAAGAAATGGGTACCAATGAGTTCTCCTCTGAAAAACAGGAAGAGGTGTCACTTACCCTCTCAAGGAAGGAAAAAATATTTAGGAACCAAGCCCTGGCATAATAAAGGTGCAGGGAAGTAGAGCCACCACATAATCTTCCAAGCATATACATGGGGAGGTCATTAATGCAGTCAGTATAGCATAGCCCCAGGAAACTGTAAGTTGACAAGTGGGCCCCTAGGCACAGGGAAAAAAATTAACCCTCAGTCTACTGGCAGGGTCCAATGGACCCTGTAGGTAATTTGTGTTGAGTTTTTTTAATGGAATTTATTATTATTATTTGATAAGAACTTATGACTTTTTTACTGCTAATTAGACAGTTATACATTTTAAAGCATGAATTTTTGGTATTTGCCATCTTCATCTGCGAATAAAACTATTTACTGTCAAGACCAAGGAAGGGAAGTGAATCAGGGGGAGCGAGTGGTAATAGATTTGGCTCAAGGAATATTACATTCTGGAAGAAACATCACTTGTGATAACTTCTTCACAAGCCTGCAGTTAGCTAAAAATGTACTGGAATTTGTGACCACAAAAAAATGAAATGTCTACTCTACTTTGGTTACCAGAAAGATGTGATAATTGTATCATACTGGCCCAAGAAACGTTGTTACCCTCTTGAGCTCTATGCATTCTTACTGTTCAAAGCTGAGAAGACAACAGAGGTAATTTAGTCATATAATGAGACAAAAGGAGCGTCGATACGTTGGATCAGATGGTAATGCCGCGTACACACAATCAGACTATCCGGCGGACTTAGTCCGGTGGACAATCTGCCGGACTTTCTGAATGAGCTGACTTGTCCACACATGCCCACACATGACCGGACTTTTCCGGCGGACTTTTGGTGGAGGTCCGTCGGACTTTTCAAATGGATGGACTTGCCCACACACGGAGTAAAGTCCGTTCATTTTGAACGTGACTCTAGGTAGACGGGACTTCTTTTTCTTCTTCGGGACTGTGACATCATAAGGGGCGGGGTCACCATGTGACATCGCTCGGTGACCCCGCCTCTTATGCCTATATAAGTCGCCGCATAACGCCTCCCTGGCATTGCGGCCGGAGAGAGCGTTGTGTCAACATCGAAAGGAAGGAGAAGGAGAAGGAGAATAAGAAGAAGGAGAAGAAGAAGGCGACATCGGCGAACGAGAAGACCGGGCCAACGCTAGTAAAAGAGCTGAAAGAAGATAGCGGAGGCCCGGCAGAAGAAACGAAGAGCGGGACAAGACCCCCCAAATCGGAAGAAGACCCCTGAAGTCGGAACCCCCGGACGGCAGTAACGAAGGAGAAAGCTCATCTCCTCCGCTAGTAAAAGAGCAGAAGATAGCGGAGGAGCCCGACGAGAAGACCCCCGAAGTCGAAAGAAGACCCCCGGAGTTGTCTAATAAACTACTTTTTTGGTTTTTTTATTAACACTTTTTCCCTTAGGTGAATGGGTAGAGGTACCATTTACCCCATACTCATTCACATAGAGTGGGGGGTCAGGATCTGGGGGCCCCCTTATCAAAGGGGGCTCCAGGATTCTGATAAGCCCCCGTCCGCAGACCCCGACAACCAACGGCCAGGGTTATCGGGAAGAGGCCCTTGTCCTCATCAACATGGGGACAAGGTGCTTTGGGGTGGGGGGCCGCAGGGCCCCCCCTTCCCCAAAGCACCCCCCATGTTGAGGGCACGTGGCCTGGTACGGCTCAGGAGGGGGGGCTCGCTTGTCCCCACCCCCTTTCCTGACCAGCAGGGCTGCGTGCTCGGATAAGGGTCTAGTATGGACTTTGGGGGGACCCCCATGCCGTTTTTCGCTTTAAATCCATACCAGGCGATGGGCTAGCAAGGTGTTAATATTGCCGATGGAGGCGGCGACATTGACTTCCTTCACTAGTCCTGTCTACCTGGAGTCACGAACGAACTTTACTTCGTGTGTGGGCAAGTCCGTTCATTTGAAAAGTCCGGTGGACTAGCACACAGACGGGCAGATTGTCCGCTGGACTGCTGAGTCTGGCGGACAATTTTGAGTCAAGACTTCTTTCTAAGTCTGCTGGACTTTTGGGAAGAAAAAGTCCGCCGGAGCCCACACACGGGCGAATTGTCCGGCGGATAGTCCGAGTGTGTACGCGGCATTAGAGTACTAAATGAATGACCAGAAGGTGGCACTGACTGGAGTATCTGAGGTGCCTGAAGTTCCTCAAACTTCTATCTCAGAAGAACCACCAAGAAAGAAAGCATGTTGCAGTATCTGCCCTAACAGCAAAGACAGAAAAACTCAAACAGTTTGTTGTGTGTGCAAAAAAAAATGTATGTCAAGAACATCTGAAAGTGGTGTGTTTGAACTGTGAACAGCGGATCTTTCTTTATCGTACATCACGGGACAAAGAGCCATAGTAGTTACTATGTGGCACACCCTAAGGCAGGAAGTTCACTCCCTATATAACCCCTCCCACTAGTCAAGAGTAAAGATGTGCTAGGCTGAGCTCCACTGGAATATTCCTTTGCTGGGGCAAGCTATGCAGCTGGATCCATTCAAAGTGTCTTTTCAGGCCGAATTTAATGGTACCCGGGCCTCGTGGCGGAAGAAACAAGGTTTAGCCTTCTCTTTTAAGATAGCTGGACACAGGGATCCAGTGCTTTGGTTTTTTTCAGCCATAAAGTTTCCTGGTGGGGTGCTTTACGGGTCCAGGGGAGTGGAACCCCCAATAAAAAGGAGCCCCGGTCCCTGAAGGTTTTTTAACGGAGCCCACCGTGAGGGGTGAAGATTGGGTCTGTTGGTTTTACCACAGAATCCTTGCGGCGGGATAAGGTAAGTGGAGATTATAAAGGAATTTTACATTTTCTTATGGATTGTCTCCTTTAAAAGTACATGTTGTCATGCCTAAAGTCACCATTGGGGACTGTATAGAGCACGTACCTTGTTAATGCTTTCCATAGATCGCTAAGCAGATCGCTAGGCTTCCTCCGGCTAAGCAGTCCCAGGCCTCTGGCAAGATGTTGGGGGGGGGGTGGATATTTCCAAAAACATCCCCCACCTGGACAGAAGCTCTCCCCCTCTCCCGGATAGGTAGGGGGAAGCCCAGAATGATCAGCGGATGCCGCTCCGTTCTTCCACCACCTCTGTACGACGGTTTGTCATCTGCTCTCCTCCTCGCCATCAGTGATGTAAGTAACTCAGTTAAAATAAACTGAGTTACTTTACTCATTACCCTCTATAGTAACTGCATTATCTAACTGATTACTCTTCCCCTCATGGTAACGGCATTCCCATTACTTGGTCGGCGTTACCGTAATTACATCTACCGGCCGGGAGGCCCGCCGTGGCCGCGCTGCCTGGCCGATCGGGGAGGGGGGCGGGTAACACCGCTGCCACCCCTCAAGTAACACTGCTGCCACCCCTCATGTACCACCGCTGCCACCCCCTCAAGTACCACTGCTGCCACCCCCTAAAATACCACACTGCCACCCCTGTCACATTTACTTTGCTGAATAACTAATTACTTTTCCAATGTAGTAACCGAGTTACTAACGCAATTACTTTTTGGGAGAAGTAATTTGTAACTTAACTAATTACTTTTTTAAAGTAAGATGACCAACACTGCCCCCACACATACACACTGATCCAGTCAGATTGGAGGCCCACGCTCGCACAGGATAATGCTCTTTTGAAAAGAGGAAGTGGGCACGGTGGGAAGATGGAGGGGGAGTGGCTTGGCACAGCATTAGCGTGCAGCGTGGGAGTGCATTATAAAAAGCTTAATTTGGCTGACAGCAGCTGTCAGAGCGACACAAGAGCAGAAGGGAGCATGTAAGTGGTGACACGGGCATTCCCTTGGCACATTTACTGAGCATCAGGCTGAGCATTAATAGCAGCGGCAGTTGCTGGACTATTTGCTCAAGCAGCGGGTGCAATTTCCTCTGGTAGTACCTCTGCATTTGTGCATTGGGCAATGGTCAGAAGGGGATGTAGAAATACCCCAAAAAAGGGCTCAAAAGGGTCTCCATCAAGCTCTAAGAAGCTTAGTCTCATCTCTACAATGACATCCTCCCCTGAGAGATCTGGGGTGGCTGGTCAGAGTGAGCCATTGGGGTCGTCAAATGTTGCAACTGTTTCCAAAACTGCAGCCCATGTCTATATTACTGAAGAGGTTTTTCCTCTGCTATGATAGGATTGGAAGAAAGGTTAGCGGCTTAAATCGCATATTCCCAGAATGGGACAAAATGCGACAGGTCCCCTTCCACTACCCAGGACCCTCAAACAGAGGAACTGGGGGCGGGAGAAGATAAATTTCCCTCAGGGGACTGTGAAGACCCCTCTTCTGAGGGGTCAAATGTAAAAGGATCTCCTTCAGCTTCACAATCTGAAAGATTGATGGTGCAATCTCTTACTGAGTTGGTCCGCTTTTATGCTACCCTTAACTGAGTCAGTTTATAAGCCCACTTCTTGTTTGAGTTCACTAAAGCCTCCTCAAGCTGTGCATGCCTTTCCTGTCCATTCATTACTGGAACAGCTTATGTATTCTGAGTGGGAACACCCAGATAAGCATTTTTATCCTTCTAAAAAGTTTTAAGCCCCATACACACGGTCGGAAAATCCGACCACCAAATCCATCGGATTTTGTCCGACGGATTTAGTCCGACACTGGTGTTGCATACACACTGTCGGACAAAGTTGTCGGAAAATCCGATCATTCTGAACGTGGTGACGTTTGTTGCATACGACGGGATTACGTAGAGGCTAGTAGCCAATAGCTTTGGTCTTGTAATGTGATCTGAGCATGCGTGGCACTTTGTCCGTCGGAATTCGATACACACGATCGGATTTGGTGTGATCGGACTTTGTTGTCGAAAAATCTATCCAGCAGGAGATAGGACTTTGTCCGTCGGACAATCCGATGGAAACTGTCCGATGGTGCCTACACACGGTCGGAATTTCCGACAACATTGTCCGATAGGACAGAATCCATCGGAAAATCCGACCGTGTGTATGGGGCTTAACACTTAAAAAAATTCACTTAAAAGGTGGGAGATAACAGCAATTGATGCTGCTATATCCTCTGTGAATAAAAGTTTGACTTGTCCGGTAGACAGTACTCAAATGCTTAGGGATCCAACGGATAAGAAATTGGAATTCCTGTTAAAAAATGCATTTTGTCTGACCGGTTCAGTGACTCAACCTGCAGTGGCAGCAATTGGTGTATGTCAATCCTTGAAAGACCAGTTTAAACAGGTGCTCAAGGTTATCCCTGATCAGCAGGCCCAGTATTTAGTCGAGCTACCAGGGCCTTTATGTTTTGCAATAGACGCTATGATAGATTCTGTTCTTCAGGCCTCACGCCTTACGCTTGGGCTGGTGCATTTGCGTAGAATACTATGGTAAAAGAATTGGTCAGCTGAAGCGCCATGCAAAAAGCTTCTGGCTAGTTTTCCTTTCCACTGTTTGGGGATGATTTGGATAAATACATTCAACAATTTTCTAGTGGAAAAAGTACCCTTTTGCCAGTTAGTATAAGGAGTAAACGTATTGCATTTAAAAAAGCTCATTCTCCAGTGCCAGGGGCATCAGCCTCCAGGCAGTCATGACAGCTTCCGCCGTCAAGTTCAAGAGGTAAACCTCAGGGTCAACCCCAGGGACAAAAGAAGTCCTGGGGGAGGAAACCTACAAAACAAAATCCTAAAGCCTCCTTATTAGGGATGAGCCGAACACCCCCGGGTTCGGTTCGCACCAGAACCTTCGAACGGACCGAAAGTTCGCGCGAATTTTCGAACCCTATACGTTATAATGGACGCGAACGTTCGAAATCAAAAGTGCTAATTACAACGGCCAATATGCATGTTAATGTCATAAAACAGGTTTGGGGACCCGGGTCCTGCCCCAGGGGACATATATCAATGCAAAAAGAACTTTTAAAAACTAACGTTTTTTCGGGAGCAGTCATTTTAATGATGCATAAAGTGAAAAAAAAAAAGTGAAATTTTCCTTTAAATATGGTACCTGGGGGGTGTCTAAAGTATGCCTGTGAAGTGGCATGTGTTTCCCGTGTTTAGAACTGTCCTTGCACAAAATGTCATTTGTAAAGGAAAAAAAGAAGCCATTTAAAACCACTTGCGGCTTTAGGTTTGTTCTTAAGTAGAATCTGAACAGGTACATTATGAAGTGTAGCTCCATCCCAAAAAAATGTATTATTATTATTTTTTAGCTTTTTGGAGAACATAGGGAGGGGTTATCACCCCTGTAACATTTGCTGTCTTTGCACATCTGTTCAGAACATGTCACCTCACTTTCCGTCCCAATGACAAATGTTTTTGGAAAAAGTGGGGTTTTAATTGAAACAAGGATTGGTGATAAAGTATCAGTAGAGAGGAGATACCTTTTTCCCAAATTAAATCTAACAGGATAGAATTTCCCTTCCTAGGGGTAGATTTCCTCTCACTTCCTGTTTTCTCTTTCCATTTGCAAGTAGGAGTCGTTTGTAAGTTGGATGTATGAAAGTAGGGGCCTGGCGTATATACTCTGCAGAAATTTGCCCTATTAGATGTTGGTGTAGCCACAAGACTGGTGGGCACAGGAATGGGCCCTGCTGTGAGTTAATAGATCAAGATTTGTAATTGCATGCACCTGTTGAACAGGGCAGAAAAATTGGGGGTGGTGGTGGTGGTGGTGGACGGTGTTGCCACAAGACTGTAAGCTCTCACAGTTACTCTTGGTGGGCGCAGGAATGGGCCCTGCTGTGAGTTATTAGATCAAGATTTGTAATTGCAAGCACCTGATGAACAGGGCAGAAAAATTGGGCCTTTGGCGGTGGTGGTGGACGGTGTTGCCACAAGACTGTAGGCCCTCATAGTTACTCTTGGTGGGCGCAGGAATGGGCCCTGCTGTGAACTATTAGATCAAGATTTGTAATTACCCGCCCCTGTTAAACAGGGGCTGAAAAATTGTGCCTTAGGCACTGGTGCTGGTGCCACAACACTGCAACCCCTCACAGATACTGTACTTGGAGCACAGCAGTCACACGTGTTGCGAAGCATTTTTTTTAAAAATTGTAAGTACACGCCCCTGTTAAACAGGGGCTGAAAAATTGTGCCTTAGGCACTGGTGCTGGTGCCACAACACTGCAACCCCTCACAGATACTGTACTTGGAGCACAGTGTTGCGAAGCATTTTTTTATAAAAATTGTATGTACACGCCCCTGTTAAACAGGGGCTGAAAAATTGTGCCTTAGGCACTGGTGTGGTGCCACAACACTGCAACCCCTCACAGATACTGTACTTGGAGCACAGCAGTCACACGTGTTGCGAAGCATTTTTTTAAAAAATTGTAAGTACACGCCCCTGTTAAACAGGGGCTGAAAAATTGTGCCTTAGGCACTGGTGCTGGTGCCACAACACTGCAACCCCTCACAGATACTGTACTTGGAGCACAGTATTTGCTAAGCATTTTTTTATAAAAATTGTATGTACACGCCCCTGTTAAACAGGGGCTGAAAAATTGTGCCTTAGGCACTGGTGTGGTGGCATGGATCATTGAGGAGGAGGAAGAGGATAGTCAGTGAACATAAGAGGACAGTCACTCAGCATCAGCATAGGCAGTCTTGAAGGGATGTGATGTGACATTAAAAATTATTCGGTTATATCCGCCTCAGGTGCCTGGTAGCTGGTGGTGATCCAAGACTGATTCATTTTGATGAAGGTCAGTCGATCAACCGAGGCGGTGGACAGGCGCACCCTATGATCAGTCACAAATCCTCCAGCAGCACTGAATGTGCGTTCGGACAGAACGCTGGAGGCAGGACAGGCCAGTAGCTCAATTGCATACTGTGCAAGCTCTGGCCAGTGATCCATCCTCAGGACCCAGTAAGCCAGAGGATTTTCGGTGGGAAAGGTGTCCAAGTCTGACCTTGCCCCAAGGTATTCCTGCACCATGTATATCAGACGCTGGCGATGGTTGCTGGAACCGATCATACCTTGGGGCTGCGGACTAAAAAATTGTCTGAACGCATCGGTCAGACGTCCACCTTCCCCACCGCTCCTTCTGCCACTGACCGAAGCCTCAGCAACTCGTCGCCCAGGACCAGGAGTTTGTAGCCTCCCAGTTTCTGGGAACGCGTTGCACAGACCTTTCTGCAAGGCCTCCCTGAGATGTCTCATCCTCTGCTCCCTCTGCGACGGCAAGATAAGGTCCGCAACCTTACCCTTGTACCGCGGATCAAGGAGAGTGGCCAGCCAGTAATGGTCCCTCTCCTTGATCCGAAGAACACGAGGATCCTTCCGCAGGCTTTGCAGGATCAGGGAGGCCATGCAGCGTAGGTTAGCTGAGGCATTCGGTCCGGAGTCTTCTGGGTCACTGAGGATGACATGATCGCCAGCCACCTCCTCCCAGCCACGTACAAGTCCACTGGTTTGTTGGGACTGTACATCATCCCTAAAAGACTGCTGCTGCTGATGCTGAGTGCCAGGCTCCACCTCCATGCTCACACAATCCTCCTCCTCCTCCTCCTCCTCCTCATCCTCTTCCTGTGTGATGGGTGGGACAGGAGGAACACTGTCCGGATAAAGGGGGCCTTGAGAGGCAAGGAAGTCCTCCTCTTCCTGCCTCTGTTCTGCCTCAAGTGCCCTGTCCATTATCCCACGCAGCGTATGCTCCAACAGGTGGACAAGAGGGACAGTGTCACTGATGCATGCACTGTCACTGCTCACCATCCTCGTGGCCTCCTCAAATGGTGAGAGGACAGTGCATGCATCCCTGATCATGCTCCACTGACGTGGGGAAAAAAAACCAAGCTCCCCTGACCCTGTCCTGGTGCCGTAGTCGCAAAGGTACTCATTGATGGCCCTCTGCTGCGTGTGCAGTCGCTGCAGCATGGCCAACGTTGAGTTCCACCTGGTGGGCATGTCACATATTAGGCGGTTCTTGGGCAGGTTCAGCTCCTTTTGCAGCTCAGTCAGCCGAGCACTGGCATTATAAGATCGGCGGAAATGCACACAGACTTTCCTGGCCTGCCTCAGGACATCCTGTAAGCCTGGGAACCTGCCCAAGAACCGCTGCACCACCAGGTTGAGG